>JAODAL010022807.1:0-63944 GCA_025379985.1 Phyllomedusa bahiana
ACCGGGTTCATGACATGTGCCAGGCAAGAGATATGCGTAAGTCTACCAATCCTAAGGGCAGCAAGGAGATTTCTCCCATTGTGGCACACCACATAGCCTGGCTACAGATTCTTAGCACTCAGCCACTGGTCAGTCTGAGTGCGCAGAGCCGTCCAAAGCTCTTGACCGTGTGTTGACGGTCTCCAAGACACATTAATTTCAGAACGGCCTGGTTTCTCTTGCCACATGATGCGACTCGTCGAGGTTGTGGATCTGGACTCTGCATCATCTCAGCAGTGTAGAAGAGTGTCCGCTGAGCCTGAGACCCATCATCGGCAGAGGCACTGTCATCCACCAAACTCACCCAGTAAGCAGTCAGTGAGATGTAACGCCCTTCACTGTGCTTACTAGTCTATGTGTCTGTAGTGAGATGGCCTTTGGTGGACACAGATGCAGCCAATGCGCTGGAGATCTTTTCTGCAACGTGGCAGGCCAGGGTAGGGACAGCGTCTCTGGAAAAGAAATGCCTGCTCAGCATCAGTTATGGAGGGCATGCCCAGGCCATGGGCATTGCGGTACCCATCTGTGTCCACCAGGCAGAAAGGCAACATTTCCAAGATCAACAGCCTGGCAATGCTGACATTCAGGCTTTTGGATTTGGGATGGCTGGGGTGAAAGCGTTTCTTATGCTCCCACACCTGATACACAGAAGGCTGGCTGGTGGACTGGCTGCTGTATGGTGTGCAGGTCACACTGGGGGATGTGGAAGGTGTAGACTGTGTTGCTGGTGGTGGGAATCAGTCGACAGTGTCTGGGTCTGGGGATGGTGCTTGCCGATGCTGCTCCAGCACATTGGCAGCCGAGGACCACTTGATATGCAATTCTTTCAAAGACGGACCCGAGCTGCGCTATGGAAACACGCAGCAGCAATCTCTCATGTGAACACCGCTGCATCTTCCTCATAGCCCGCAGTGATAATCTCACTGCTTAGATCCATCTCTGGGTCCATGCTGTCGGTCCCCGAGACGGATCTAAAAAGCGCTTGTAACACGGAGTGAAAACTCCGTGTGAAAAAGCCCTTAGTGTACTTGGGTTTCTCTAGCTTACAGACCTGCTTTGACCTGCTCTCCCCTGCTGTTTGTTTACTTTAGCCTGCTGTTGTTTACTTTAGCTCAGAAGTTTCTCTGAACTTTAGATAAACATTTCCTGCTCTCATGTCAGAGTAATTAGCAGACTTTTGAATAGGGAGAGAGCTGATATGCTGATCACCCACAACCTGATCAGGAAGAGATAGGATGTATGAATGAAAGAGGCTTTTGGCTCTCTGACACAGCATGGTGAGACAACCCATTTACGGCTTTTCTTTGTTTTCTTACAATAAACATACAATAGTTGTCCCTGAAACATTGTATCTTGAAATCAGACTTAACATATAATGTCACAGACACTGCTGACCTGCACAGTATCTGTAATATCATAAACATGTTAATAGTAACACATCTGTATTAGTGAAGTGCATGCAGTGATTGGTGGTCTAGTACTGCATTTCTACAGGATAGTGCAGAACTACATGTTCTGAGCTGCTATTTACATATACCTGGAAGACCTGCATATACATAATTTCACAAGCAAATTGTCTAGGACTGAAGAACATCCAGGACAATTGCAATTATCCCCGTCAAAAGCACTAAAGATGCACAATAGACGATCTTGCAAGACATGAGAAGGAACCCAATCGTAAATTTCAGAAGATCTACATGAGACTACAAACTGCAAATACCTCTTTTCATGTGTCCACTATTGGAAAAACACTGAACAAAAATGGTGTTCATGGAAGAACACAACAAAAGAAGCTGCTGGTGTCCAATTTGTAGCAAAGAACAGTACAAAATTCCACCTTAATGCTGAGCAAGTCTTATTTGCCGCTACAGAAAACATTTGATAGAAGGTGATTGCTGCTAAAGAGGGATTTACAGGTTATTAAATTCAAGGGTTCAGTTATTTCTTCTTGCTGCAATGTATTCAACTTGCTCAAAAGTCATGAACAATATAACGGTTTCTGTGCAATTAGTTTAATCAGACCATATTTTATTAGTAATCGTTGCAGAAATTCAGTTCATTCCAACAGAATCCAACAGATTCTTGCAACTGAATTGAGTTGCTTTTCCATAGCTTTTTTACTCTTACACTGGCCAAAAAACTATTCAGATAACAGCTACAGTATGTTTCCTGACTCTTGTTTTAATTAATTAGGAAGAAGAGTAAATATGACTGCTATGCTTCTCTGCTAGCAGCTTTTCTACCCAGGAAACAGTGATATGAAATTTGCAGACTGTTAGGTTGCCACTTGTGACATTGGTTCGCATGGACAACAACAAAACTTATAACAAAAATGAAGCCAACCAGCAGTCATATACAAGTAATACAAAGCATGTGTCATAAAATAAATAAAATTTAAAATAAAAAGCAAGACGAAGACAAGGGCACAAATAAAGATGAAAGAATAAATGACTTGAATCCAAATGTAAGAGACCAAAAATAACTAATCCTAACAACTAACATTCCCTAACTTGTTCCCCAACTAGTCCCTTACCTTGATCATAACACCAGACACCCTTTGATCTTTCCAAGTCCTGATAATATCCCTAACAATGTCCCTAACTTTACCGGTCCTGCTTAAACAGCCCAAAATTATCAATGAGAACTTTGGAATAGAGCTTACCACAAGACAGGGCAAAGCAGAAGCAACAGAAAACTATCGTATCTCAAAAAAGTGAGTACACCACTCAAATTTTTGTAAATTTTGTATTATATATTTTCATGGGACAACACTGAAGATATGATAATTAGATACAATGTAAAGTAGTCAGTGTAAAGCTTACATAATAGTATAAATTTGGTGTGCCCTCAAAATAACTCAACACACAGTCATCAATATTTAAACTACTGGAAACAAAAGTGAGTTCACCCCTAAGTGAAAATGGGCATATTGTGCCCAAAGTGTCAATATTTTGTGTGGCCACCATTACTTTAACTCTCTTGGGCATGGAGTTCACTAGAGCTTCACAAGTTGTCACTGGAATCCTCTTCCACTTCTCCATGAAGACATCACTCAGCTGGTGGATGTTAGAGACTTTGCGCTCCTCCACTTTCCGTTTGAGTATGCCCCGCAGATGCTCAAACAGGTTTATGTCTGGAGACATGCTTGTCCAGTCCTGCACCTTAATCCTCATTTTCTTTAGCAAAGCAGTGGTCGTCTTGAAGGTGTGTTTGGGGTCATTATCGTGTTGGAATCCTGCCCTGTGGCCAGGTTTCCGAAAGGAGGGGGGGATCATGCTCTGCTTAAATGTGTCACAGTGTTGACATTCATGGTTACCTCAATGAACTATAGCTCCCCACAGCTGGCAACACACATGCAGCCCCAAACCATGACACTGCCACCACCATGCTTGACTGAAGGCAAGACACACTTGTCTTTGTACTTCTCACCTAGTTGCTGCCGCACACACTTGACACCATCTGAACCAAATAAGTTTATCTTGGTTTTATCAGACCACATAATTGGTTCCAGTAATTCTTGTCCTTAGTCTACTTGTTTTCAGCAAACTGTTTGGGGGCTTTCTTGTGCATCATCTTTAGAAGATACTTCTTTGTGAGATGACAGCCATGGAGACGAATTTGATGCACTGATAGGCTGACTCCCCACCCCTCTAACCTCTACAGTAGTGCTGGCAGCACTTATACATCTACTTTAAAAAGACGATCTCTGGATATGACACTAAGCACATGCACTCAACTACTTTGGCCAACCATGGCGAGGCCTGTTGTCTTGTTAAACCGCTGTATGGTCTTGGCTACCGTGCTGCAGCTCAGTTTCAGGGTGTTGGCATTTTTCTTATAGCCTAGGCTATCTTTATTTAGATAACAAATTCTTTTTTTCAGATCCTCAGACAGTTTTTTGCTATGAGGTGCCATGTTGAATTTCCATTTACCAGTATGAGAGAGTGTGAGAGCGGTGACACCAAATTTAACACACCTGCTTAACTTTCACACCTGAGACCTTACAATACTATTGAGTCATATGACACTGTGGAGGGAAAATGGTTAATTGGGCAAAATGTGTCCTTTTTTACTTAGGGGGCATACTCACTTTTGTTGCCAGCAATTAAGATACTTATGGTTGTGTGTTGAGTTATTTTGAGGGCACAGCAAATTTACGCTGTTATACAAGTTGTACACTGACTACTTTTCATTGTTTTAAAGTATCATATCTTCAATGTTGTCCCATGAAAAGATATAATACAATATTTACAAAAATGTGAGGAGTGTACTCACTTTTGAGGGCTACTGTAAGGCAAAGAAGGCTGCAACAAATGGGAACAGATAACAAAAACAGGACTGCATGCAAAAAGCTCACAGCAAAAAGATGCAATCTCACAGCTATTAGTATACATAGCAACTAGTCACAAAGTGAAGCTATGCTTTGTAAAGGGCTAGCAATTAATTACTACTTAATAATCAAACTCAAATGTTTGCATGGTCAGCTGATAGTCCAGAGAGTTTTCCTAGGTAGTTGCATAGAAACAGCCTACTGATCTTGCAATCCGGAGAAGATTAAATGGCAGAAGAATACCTGTCATTTGTACCACCACCATACTCATATCAGACCTCTCTAGAATGAGCTGATTCAAGTTTATGGTTAGTTTTGCAGTTAAGTTTGCATGTGTTTGTCTGTGAACACCTGATAATAGTATTATTTTTTTTTATAATTTTATTCAGTGTTGATATTTAATACCTGTAGGATTCTAGTCACACTGGATTAAAGTTTACTGCACTTGAATGAGAATTAGAAGATCCTTCTTGGCCAGATGAGAGAAACAATCTAAACTATATAATTCTGTTTGTCTTCCACTCTCTTATTTATAAGCAGTATTTTTAATAATCCTTAAATGTTGGTCTGTTTTTGCTTAAAAGTAACCAACATGACATCAATACAATAAAAAACTCAAACTAATTTAAGAGTGGCTTTTATTATGCCTCTAGTAAATTATTACTGAGCATGTGTTTTATAGAACAATCTTTACAGACATTTTATTATGTACTGTACCTGCATTTCTTGACAAAAAGAAGCTGTAGGTCCAAACAAAATCTGACATTGTTCATCTGCTGTATACGTCATGCCTGGCAGTTTAGAGGGAATAATCACGGAGCTGATGCTTTGGGGATTTGTCTGCAGCAAACAGTTACTGGCTTTTGACCTGGCAACATACACAGAGTTTTAAAATGTGGAACAAAGAGAGTAGTGCTCATGACTACATTGCTCTAAACATGCATTTTACAGTAAAAGTAAGAAGAAAAAAAAAAGCACATCATAACACCATTTTATTTAGGCTTTACGCTAGAGACCAAGGCACTGTTCACGGTCCACTGTTTAAGTTTACAGATTTAAAAAATGAGTAACCTTTTGCTTAATGATCGTAATTTTACACAAGTCTTAGAAAGATTCATTAGTCTCCAGATATTGGACAACTGTCGCAAAATTCTAGGGTCAGTTCCAGGTCTTTAAAATTAATGTTATGCCATGTAAATGATTGATGCCGACAGAAAAGTTAATGCATTGTGTCTACACTAGCAAAATGAATTGCAACAAATATATACAATGCATAAAAATACACATCTGTCAATCAAACGATCAATTGATTGATCTATCTGTTGAACTATCGCTTTACAGCATGTATTATATAATATCAGTCATTGCACAGAAAGAGGTGCTTAGTTGTTGTGCTATAGGATATTTCTAAGAATCAACATGTTAACTAGAAATTCCTGAGCTAAATTTATGAGTCAGGCAGCAATGTTTGTAGTTTATTCGTATGTTTCATATCAGAGCAAATGTGAGACAATGTTTGGCATTTAATATTGTCAGTGAAGGCAATGTACCGTAGATGAGTTCACGTCTACTTGTGTTTTTAAGAGAATGTGTTATTTTAGTTTCAATTGTTAGAAGAGAAATAATGTTTGTTTTTTTTAAAATAAAAAATCTACACTATTTATTTTTTTAAAACAGCCATATTAGAGACACGTATAATCTTTCTAATTTACTGTAAGAACAGATAGTGACATTCATTGCAGAATGACAGTTAATGTTTCTATTAAAACAGTGTTAATAGAAAATAATACAGTATCTATAAATATATGGAATACAGAATTGAGTTGCAAGCAGTGCCTTGTCTGTGCTCATAATGTTCCTGCTTAGCTGGGTCTCTAGCAATCCAAAAAAGTCATTTCTTATTAAAGGGGTTGTCCAACCTTTAAAGAGCAGCAATAGTAAACTTAATTGTAGCAGCCAGTGTTAGGCAGCAGCTGCCAAAGCAAATAGGATAATGGGGTGTATTAAAAGGGGCATGAGAACATCATTGTCCCATTATACAAAGCACTGGTCAGACCACACATGACATATTGTGTACAGTTTTGGGCACAAGAAAGGCATTGTAGAGCTTGAACAGTTTCAAAGGCGGGCAACAAAAAATAATAAAAGGACTGGGTGGACTGCAATACTCAGAAAGATTACCAAGATTAGGGTTATTTAGTTTAGAGAAAAGACGGCTTCGGGGCACATAATAAATATGTTTAAATATATCCAAAGTCCATATAGAGATCTTTCTCAAGATTTATTTATACCCAGGACTGTATTTAAAACAAGGAGGAATCCTCTAGGTCCGGAGGAAAATTAAACATAAACATAGAAAAGGATTCTTTGCTTTAAGAGCAGTGAGAGTGTGGAACTCTCTGCCAGAGGAACTTGTTATGGTGAATTCACTAACAGAGTTAAAAAAGGGTCTGGATGCATTTCTAAAGTGTAATAATTTGAGATGGGTGAATCGATTCTAACGAAGTGGAATTCGTTTAGAATTTCAGGAAAACTTTGATTCTGAACGAAGTCAAAGTTTGGGGTGATTCGCGGGAATGAAGCGTGTTTTTAATTGATAAAATAGCTGCAAGCACATGGCGTTACATGGGGCAAAGAACTCTGGGAGGAAGAAAGGAATACCCTAAATGACATGTGCAGATATGAAGCCAATCAGACCGGCGGGATTCTGTGACGTCACCGCACTATATAAGTCCGGACGCGACGCTGGCAGTTCACACTCCTCTCTCTTTGCTGTGTTGTAGCTGCTGCAGAACCAGTAGCTGAGTTCTCACACAAAAGAAAGAAATTTTATACAGCGATTTTGGGGGGGAGGGGGGGTGTCACGGCTTTTCTCAGAAACTGCTTCTCTTACGTTCTAATTTTGATTTTGTGGGGTATTGAAATTGAAGTCCAGTGTGCGTCCAATTCAGCTGCTTATACATTTTTTTTTTCTTATTCAAATGCGTTTATTAAAGATATCTTGTAAAAACAAGTGAAAACAGTACATAGAGGTTATATAATCCAGCACTTATACATCGCTTCTCCACAAAGGGATAACATCATGAGTCTTGTGTGTCAAAGTCAAAAAGGCAAAGGCAGACATATATAAAGTTGGATATGCCAGAAGGGGAAGGAAGGAGGGGGAGGGGGGACAGAGAGAAAGAAAAAAATGGATAAAAAAGAAAAAAAAAGGGAGGGTGGGTGGAGGGGGGATGGGGAAGGAACATCTGAACAGGGGCAAATGACTACGTATCACAAGCAATCAATAGAGAGCAGATGCTAAACGAGCATACTCATCCTAGTGCCCAGCGTGTGACATCCTCCTCCCGGGGTAGGTATACACCCAGTCCCAAGGGGGGAGGATCCCCACTGCCTCCGAACACCTCACTATAATCTTATATGTTATCAGCAATACAGAAATGTAACCTCATGTAAACAACATACACGCTAGTCAAAAAAGGAGAGGAAACGATAAAAACTAGTAAAGAAAAAACGAACACATGGCTCATCGGCTGTTCCACACCTCCACTTGAGAAATGTAGAGCTTGAAGTCCCATCCCCATACCTCTCCCTCCCAATTAAGCTCCCCTACTCCGGGTATAAGGTGTACATATCAGGAGCAAATAGAGTATTGGTCTGAGTTGCAAAAGGAGATCCAATACCCCCAAGTGTGTAGGTATTGGCTGTAACGCAGAGTCTGTCCAAAACACCTCTAGGCACTGGAGAGAATGAACCTCACGCAGCCAGTCCGCTCTTGAAGGACATGTGGTGGATAGCCAAAGCCTAGGGATAACTATTCTGGCTGCGAGGAGGAGAAAAACGAGAAGGTGCAACTTAAAGGTAAGCAGTGGGGAGTGGAATATCGAATAGGAGCACTGAGGCAGGGCAGTTTTGAATCGTAATCTCTGTAATCCTGTGTATTATATCAAGTACCCTATTCCAGAAGGGCTGCAAGATAGAACACCCCCACCAGATGTGGGCCATGGTGCCCCTCTTCCTTCCACACCACCAACAGGCCGCCGAAATGGAAGGAGAAAAAGAATTGAACAGTGCTGGAACCCGGTACCACCTTGTGAGTATTTTATAATTCCGTTTGTGGGCCCTGGAAGATACCGAGGATTTGTGAACCATCTGAAACACCCTGGACCAATGATCCTCTGAAAGGGCCTGATTGAGTTCCTTTTCCCAGCTATTCTGGAAAGGGAGTCTATCACAAGCCTGAGGGCTGATCAGGAGCTTATATAGGCCCGATAGAGCCTTCTTCTCTGAATATCTGATGTGAGCACCCTATCGAGGGTTGACGTCCCGGTCCCCGTGCCCAGTAAGCGAGTAAGGGCTACAGAAAGAGAGTCAGAAACATATGGTCTCCCCAGTAGTGGGGTGCAGGGACCACCAGTCTGAAACAATATCTGTTTCGAAGCATGTGACCTGAAGATTCGGACTGAAGTTTGCGCAATTAGCGGGGCACTGGCAAGCAGACCTCTCGGCAGCACTGAGGGCGGAAGCCAAGGGAGTGTCGCTACTGGCGCCCTAAACAACAGGTTCTCAATATGCACCCAAAGTTTAAGGTTTCCACCCCTAAAGGCGTCTAGAGTTCTTACCGCTACTGCGGCTAAGTAATAGGCTGGGAAATCTGACAACGAGAGACCCCCTCAGCCTTTGGTCGGGTCAGGGTGGCTTCCGCTATCCTGGGACGACTTTGTGCCCATACAAATTGGGACACTGCCTTACGGAGATTTTTGAAAAAGGACCTTGGTAGTTGGATGGAGATTGCCTGGAAGAGGTACAACAGGTGAGGAAGGACATTCATCTTCAATATATTTATACGTCCTATCCATGAGAAGTACTTTTTGTCCCATTTTAGAAGGTCCTGCTTGAACCTAGTAAGCAAGGGGGCAAAATTTAGGTCATAAATCAGATCTGGGTTTGAGGGTATGCGGACCCCTAGGTACTTAAGAGAGGAGTCTTTCCAGGAAAGAGGAAAAGTGGCCTTTAATGGGGACAATACACTCTGAGGGATATTAAAACTCAGAACGGAGCTCTTTGTTAAGTTTATTTTATGATTGCTATATAGACTGTACTCCTCCAGTACCCTCAGTGCGTCCGGGAGAGAGGAGGCGGGGTCCCCAAGGTAGAGGAGCAAATCATTGACAACGGCCGAGCATTTGAAGTGGTGCCCACCAACACAAATCCCCTGCACTTGGGAGTTGCTTTGCAGTGCCCGCAGCAAGTGGTCCATAGCTAAAATGTATAGGATGGGGGAAAGAGGGCATCCCTGCCTGGTGCCATTTCCGATAGTCAGAGGGGCGGATAAGATCCCGTTTACTCTAACCTGGGCTTGAGGCGAATTGTATAGGGCCATTATTTTCCCACGCATCACTGGGCCAAGACCCAGTGTCTCCAATACCCCCCACAGGAAGGGCCATGCCACCCTATGAAAAGCCTTCTCTGCATCTAGAGACAGGAGAAGGCTCTGGATCTTCTTTGAGCGAATATGATTGATTCGGGAGAAGGTTTAAAGCATGTTGTCCCTCGGCTCCCTGGAGGGCACAAAGCCCACCTGGTCCGGATGAATGACAGCCGTGAGCAGCGGATTAAGTCGAAGTGCCAGCAATTTGGCGAAGATCTTCGCATCCGTGTTGATTAGGGAGATAGGGCGGTAATTTTGACAGAGCGATGGGCCCTTGCCCTCCTTTGGAATCACCACAATGTGAGCCCGCATTGAACGCCTGCATGAGAGGCTGTGTCAATTTGGCCTTGAGGGTTTTGTAGAATAGGGCTGTATAGCCATCTGGCCCCGGGCTCTTGCCAGAGGGGAGAGATTGGATAGCTGCCGCCAGCTCCTCGGAGCCTGGCTCCTCCAGTGAGGCGAGTGACTCGGCAGGGACGGAAGGGAGAGCCGTATTAGCGAGATAAGAATAGAGTGAAGCTCTCTGGACGTCTGGGGGAGGAAGATTGTACAATCCGGAGTAATATTTCTGGAAGGCCTTTAATATGTCCTCCGTGAGATGTGCAACTTGTCCCTCCGAAGTTTTAATGGAACGGACATTGTCACGGATCACGCCGCGGCCCGTGCCTTGGACCGCGGTCGTGTCCGTCCCCCTGTGACTGGGTCCGCTGTGGCTCCCTGTGCGGGGCTTACAGCGGCAGTGTCAGTATGTTCTGTACCTGCTCCTGCTGCTCAGTGCTACTCACCTGGTCCTGCTTCCACGCATGTCCATCCTCTGTGGCTTCCCCAGCGTGTGTGCGCACCCCATAGGGTGCACGTGCCAACCTGAGGACATTTATACACACAGTGCTCCTGCTTCCTGCCTGTGAACTGTGACCCTTGCCTTCTTAAGGAACTTCCTCCCTGGACTCTGGGTCAGTTCGTTGGTGTTCTTCCATAGAGCTAGGCCTCTGTTGCTGAAGCTCCTGCTGGGTTAACCCCCTGGTTTCCAGTGTGTCTGCTGAAGCTTCTGTTTAACGTCTGCATTACCCTGTGCTGTCCAGCGCACCTGTTTATCTGCTGGTTCCTGACGTACTGTCCTCCAGTTTCTCCCTGCTGCTTCCTGCTGCTGTATAACTCTATTATCACCCTGGGACTGTGCATCCGTTTAACAGCTACAGCATCCGTTTATCCACCACATGTCCTGCACTTCGGCTACCCACCGCGAGTATTACCATCTCTGCCCGCGGTGAACCCTGTGGATCCCCTGTACCTGGACGTTTTTAGCCTCACGGACGGAAAACGTTACAGACATAAAGAGCAGCCCTCTTATCCCTGAGTGCGTGTGCCGAGAAATTCCCCAGTTTGTTACACCAAGTGTAAAAATAACTGGAGCATAATTGGCGGTACCTTTTATGTCTATGCTCCATAAGCTAAAGGATGTCGTGGCGTGTCCGAACAATGGCTCTTAGATCCTCCTCCAACCCTGATGCTTTGTGGAGGGCTTCCAGGGAAGCAAGTCGCGCCAAAAGGGCTTGGAGTTTAGCAGCGGCCTCTTTTTTGAGGCGCGCACCATGTTTGATCAGAACCTCTCTGAGAGTGCATTTCAGAGCCTCCCATTGAATTTGTGGAGGAGTTGGATCAGATCTATGAGAAGAGATAAATATATCTGTTGAGCGTTGCAAATCCGACAAGCAGAGGGAGTCGGTTAGAAGGGTTTCGTTTAACTTCCATGAAAAGGTCGGTCGATTATAGTGTGGAAGTGCCAGGTCACAGTGGACGGGGGCATGGTCCAAGTGAAGAATACTCCCCACGGAGGCCGATACTACACAACGGAGTATCGAATGCTGTGGTAAGATGTAATCTATGCGTGTGTAGGAACTGTGCGGAAATGAATAAAAGGTATAATCCCGATCATGAGGATGCAACAACCTCCACACATCGACCAACTGCATGTCATGGAGCAGTTTTTTAATTCTGTTAAGAGTATGGTATGCCACAGAAGAGCGCCCTGTGGAGGTGTCCAGTAGGGAATTCAGAGCCAAGTTCAGATCACCGCCCATCACAATCTGTCCCTGAGCAAAGACAAGCAAGGCATCTAGTGTTCTAGTTAGAAAGGATAATTGGCTTGTGTTGGGTGTGTAGATATTCGCCAACGTGTAAACCTGCCCCTGTATGCTAATTTTCACAAATAGAACTCTGGCCTCTTCATCTCGATATGTGTCTAGGATCATGACGGGGAGTGATTTATGAAAGAAAATGGCCACACCCCTGACTTTAGAAGAGGCACCAGGCACCAGGCAGGAAAATACCGATTACGGTAAGATTGGATGTGAGATGAGAGTAGGTGAGTTTCTTGAAGGAATACAATATGTGATTTTTGCTTGTGAAGGTGGTACAGGACTTGTGATCTTTTCTCTGGGCAGTTGAATCCCTTTACATTAAGGGACGTTAAGCGTATATTTGTCATATAAACGACCTAGAGGTGGTTGAGAAATAGTGCCCCCGAGAACCAAGGAGTGTGGTGTCTCAGTTCTACAGCCGATGAGCCAAAAATTGACATTCAACAAACAGTAAACGATCAAAAACAAAGGCCTATCTAAATGAGGCCAAGTAACTAATACAGGCAGATTTCTACCTGCGGTAGCCATTCGGATTTCCCAGAAGGCAAAAACTAAACGGGGGTCTTGCCGTGAGAAGGACCAAAAGAAGAATTAACCCAGACAAGGGCAGAGAAGAAAAAGTAAAAACAGTACAGTTACTACACCACAGAGATTCTGCAGTACGCAAACCTCTGGAGACTATGAACTACAAAACATGGATGGAGTCGTCCAGCCCGGGGCAAGCCCCCAAAAGCCGGCAAAGTGGGCGGGAAAGGAGGGTGGTATGGAGACATATACCGCAGATCAGGGGGGTAGGGTGGGTCCCGGGGGGAACAGCCCCAACCAGTATAGGGACCAATAGTTCAAAGAAACAGAGTGGAATAATAACGCATGTGAAAAGAAAATGCATAAAGGGTAATAACAAGGGCCCCTGGGGACCTCGGAAGCCATCACCCTGAAGCACAAGTCACGTTGAGTGGGAGCCAGGACAGGTTACTTAAGGTAGGGAGTTTCAATCAACTTGTGGTAAACAATCAGATGCGGCAGTCACCGTGTTGGCTGGTACCATCGGGGAGCCCGGTCCTGACCGGCACGGGGCCCATCAGCGGAAAAAAAAAGAAGAAGAAAAAATTGCAATTATAGGGATGCAATAAGATGGGTCCAAAGCAACTGAGTGACAACCAATCAGCGTTGTGGCTGCACCCTCGCTGGTTGACTGTCTGGGCTCCCCCTTCGGCATTGAGATCTCTGAGGCTGCGAGCTAGCCATATGAGAACGCGGCCGTTGTTTGTCCCGAGGTTGAAGTATCGCCTTGACGGGATCCGTAGATAGGGCTGAGGGCCAGTCTGGCAGGGTGACCTCTGGTAAATTCAGGGTGAAGATAAAGGTAGGCAGATCCTCTAATAATAATATATTATAATATATTTTTGGATTGAAGAGCCGCCAGGAGGGGCTTAAGCGCCGCTCTCATCCGCAGAGTGCGACGTGACAGATCCGGGAATAGACTCAGCTGACATCCCTCAAATTCGATTCTCTGCAATAGCCGGGCTTTTCGCATGATCTCTTCCTTGACATTAAAGTGATGGATCCTACATACGACATTCCGCGGGCGGGTAGGATCGGTACTTTGTGGGCATAATGCCCTATGGGCCCTATCAAATTTGATAAAAGTCCCCTCTGGCCTGCCAAGGATATAGTTGAATAATTTTGTCAGGGTAGTAGTAAGGTCGCAGATTCTGATTGACTCCGGAAGACCTCGCAGCCTCAGGTTATTTCGACGATTTCGATTCTCTAGATCGTCCAATTGGGCGGTCAGTTGGAGATACTGTGAGGACTGCTCCTTTAAAGAGGACTGTAGAGAGATTGTGAGTTTAGATGTCGATTCCTGGGTCTTTTCAAGCTGGTGAACTCTGACCTGGAGGTCCGCTATGTTCGTCTGGACCGGGCGGAGATCTTGTCTCCAGGATTGCTGCAAGTCTCGGGCCAAGAGTTGCAAGTCTTGCTTAGATGGAAGGAAAGAAAGAAGGGCCCGCAGTTCTTGATGCGCTTCCAGGGTGTGTGCCGCATCTTCGGGTGGCAGCAGGCCAGGCGTTTGAATGGAGAGCATCTTCACAGATCCGTGAGGTGGAAGAGGCAAAGGCTCTGAGCTGCTGACGGGGCAAGTAGGGCTAGCACCCCATGTGGAGGAGTTTGGACTTGATGCCCAGGAAGCATCATCTTGTAGTGGGCCACTTGCTTTAATATAGTGGCCGCTCAGAAGACCCGACAGGGTCAGGACAGCAGGAGGGCCCCCACTATCAGCGGCCGAAGGCGTGGAACGCAATCCAGCGCCTCTTCCCCCAGGACCCCCACCACCATCCCAAGCAGCGCCGGGCCCCCCCATTTGGGCCCAGTTTTCCCCGGGGGCCCATCCTCACGGGGGGGAGGGAAATTGGAACTGTGGCCCGTGGGTGGGGGGAAAGGTTTCCTGGAGGGGGTTGTTTAGGGAAGGATGGTGGCTCCCACCCCCTGCTCTAACCCTTTCCCAAAAAAAATGGAAGTGGGTGGATGAGGTTTCCGAGGTTTCCTGGCCCCACCGGGGATCGAGGGGCGATTCCACTGGCCCCCTGGGATTGAGTGATCGAGTAATCGAATGAAAATGGCGCGAGAAATGGCCCCCTCAGTCTGCGGCCGGAAGCTCCCCGTGTTGGCGGGGTGCTTTAGGGTGGAAAAGTCCTCAGACATGCCCCAAACCCCCGAGGATCTCGTACCCCAGTTAGTGAGGCATAAGGGGAGGTACAATCCCTAGTCCTTCTGCGAGCAGCAAAAGGGCCCCGTGAGGAGATGGCCCCCGTCCATTAAGCCCGCGGCCAGTGGGAATCCCCCTCACGCCGGGACCCGGCAGACCGAGAGTGAAAGGTAGCGAGGTAAGGGTCGGGCTCTCGTCCGCATGACTGGGGTCGGGCCGCGGTTGCCCCCGGGCGTGGGCCGGGCGTGCCTGACCCGGCTGTGATGTTCGGCCCCCGGGAACCTGCGCGGGGGGGTGTGGCCGCGCTCGAGCCGTCGATCGTGTGGGGAGAGGGCCCTGGAGTAGGCCCCCGAGCGGTCCGGAAGGTAGGATGGTGGTGGGGGGTTTGGGCGATGCTGTACAGAGGGTTAGGGGGGTCCTCTCTTTCCCCAGAAAGATGGCGGGCCGATATAGGGGGGGGAGGGTTTGTCTCCCAAAATGCTGCAGGGGGGGTGAAGAAGTTTGAGATGGTACCAACGGGTCAGGGGAAGTTTGGGGCGAAGGGGCTTTCTTGTTCTTTTGGCATTTTTGCAGGCCCAAGTGGTTTAAAGGGGCAGATCTCCAGGGGAGCTTGCCGGCAGTCTGTCCTTAATGGCAAACCAGCCCAGCTGCATTACTTTTAATGTATCTGCTCAGTTTGGGCCTATGAATATCCAAGGGTTATCTAACCCTGTTTTTGTGTTGTATTTTGTAAAATAATGTGTTTTAACCGCCCTTTTGTGTTAAATTTTTTGGGGGTAATTTTTTTGCACAATTTTTCCCAAAGGGGTTTAAATTTAAACATTTTTCTGCTGTTGTAGTCAGTAAAAGAAACAGTGTTTTTCAACGCCAAAGTAGAAATTTTGCCTGTAGCATTATTCATATCCAAAAGTTAATTAAGCTTTTTTCTGCTGTTGTAGTCAGTAAAATACACGTTGTTTTAACACGCCACACAGCTGTTAATTTTTGGAAGCTCATTTATTTTGTGCAATTTATATCCAAGGGTTAATTAAGTGTGTTTCTGCGGTTGCAGTCAGTAAAAGAAATGGTGTTTTTCAACGCCAAAGAAGAAATTTTTCCTGTAGCATAATTTATATCCGAAGGTTAATTAAGCATGTTTGTGCTTTTATATTCAGTAAAATACACAGTGTTTTTTAAACGCCACATACAAGTAAATTTTTCCTGGCAATTTGTGGAGCGCAATTTATATCCAAGGGTTTATATCCAAGGGTTATAGTCTGTAAATTTTTGAACAAAGTATATTAGACAGAGAGGTGGCAGGCTCTTCACATGCGAGTGGCAGTGGCACAAACATTCCTGGGGCAGGCACAGGTTGCAGCACAGTAAGGGGACGTCGCAGCTGGGGTCACTCAGTGAGGCCAGAACTGCCGGTGTCATCTAGTGGCTGTGTGTTAACCACCAACCCAAGGGTTCTTGATTGGTTGACTAGGTCATCCACTTCCTCCCAGATGACATCTGACAATCCCAGCCAAGAGTGGGTGGGAACGTCAGACACAACCCTTAGTTGGCATGGCCCGGGAGCATGTCAGCGGCGCTCACCTGTCCTCAACCTGCCTCTGTCCCATCCGGTTCCCTCAGCCAGAGATCTACTATGTGGTCTGGGCTCAGCACCACTATACAGCGAGGATGATCAATTTGAGGAGGACAGTCAGCAGCTACTTGGCAGCGAAGAAATGGAGCCAATATCTCCTGCTTCTTGCAGTAGGCGGCAAAGTATAAATGTGGAGAGTGGCATGGGAGGTCATTTTGTGAGGGCCAGCCTCTGCATACCAAGACCGTTGAGGAGGACAGCAGTGAAGATCAAACAATAATCGATGATGATGTAGCCAACCGCACTTGGGAGCCGGGTGAAGGGCTCTCGTCAGGAGAAAAGAGCGTCAACTTGCGCCTCAGGCAGCGGCGCAGCCAGTAAGTGGGTAGTGTGGCCATGAGTCAGCAGGGTAGCAGCAGTGCGAGGTCGGGAGCCAAGTGGCCACGGGGTAGAGAACCCGCTTCGCAGGTCCAAGAAAGTAGCGGCACAGGGGCTCAGCGAGGCAGGGGCGGTAGTAGTCACTCAGTGTGGAGCGTTCGCGGTAAAATCAGCTACTCGGCGGTGTGGCAGTTTTTTCCTAAGACACCGAAGGAGCCGAATATGGGTATATGTAGAATCTGTGGGCAGAAAGTGAAGCGTGGCCAGGGAGCTAATGTTGGCACCACGGCACTGCGTCAACACATGCAGCGTCACCATCCGGTGGCCTGGGAGAAACGTGACTCAGATGTGGTGGTCCATCCTGCCGCCGCAGCAGCAGCGCCCAGTGGCACGCATATCATTGCAGCCAGTCAAGGTTCCACCACCTCTGCAGAAGGGAGCTGTTTCTCTTTGCCATCATCTCCTCGTCCAGACGCTCCTGCTCCTTGCTACTCATGGTGCCAGCAATCGTTCAACGAGGCGATTGCAAGGAGACAACAGTATGCATCCAACCATCCTAAGGTGCAGAAGCTGACCGGGCTCCTGTCCAAGTTGTTGGTATTGCAGTCCCTCCCTTTACAAATGGTGGACTCTGCACCATTCAGAGAATTAATGGCCTGTGCCGAGCCGAGGTGGAGAGTTCCAAGCCGTAATTTCTTTTCCAAAAAGGCAGTAGCAGCCCTTCACAAATATGTAGAACACAAGGTAGGCCAGTCCTTGAGCTTATCGGTTTGTTCCAAGGTGCATGGCATCATGGACGTGTGGAGCTGTAACTACGGTCAGGGCCAGTACATGTCCTTTACGGCCCACTGGGTGAATGTACTTCCTGCCCAGCCCACACCAACAACTTGGACAGGAGACGCCGCTTTCTCCTCCACGTTGTCAAATGCTGCCTGCACCAATGCCCGCCTCCCCCACCACCACCACCTCTCAGCCTCCACAAAGAAATGCTCCCATCAAAACCACATGTGTGGGGCACAGCAATGTGACGCAGTTCTACACGGCTTGCCTTGGCGAACCCAGTCACACATGGGAGGAACTTCTCCGCATCATGCAGAAATTTAAATCGATGTTGTGGCTTTCCCCGCTCCAAAATGCAAATGGGAAAACATGGTGACGGACAATGGGGGGGAAACATGGTGTCCGCGCTGCCCCGAGGAGGGATCGTCCATGCGCCATGCATGGCGCACGTGTTCAATCTGGTTGAGAAAAGGTTCCTGAAGTCTTCCACCGATCTTCAGAAAATTCTGAAAATGGTCAGGAAACTGTGCATGCACTTCATTCATTCGTACAAAGCCAGGCACACCCTCCTTGAGTTGCAGCGCCAGAACGGCCTCTCCCAACACACGATGATATGCGATGTTTCCACCCATTGGAATTCCAGCCTGCACATGAGAACCGACTGTATGAACAGAGAAAGGCCATTAACGATTTTTTGATGATCCAGGTGGACAGGAGTACTCCCCTGTGTAACTTTGATGTCAGCCAGTGGCAGCTCATGCGTGACACCTGCCGTTTTCTGAAGTCATTTGAGGAGGCGACTTTATTTGTCAGTCGCCACACTACGGGATGAATAACGTCATTCCACTGCTTGATGTCCTAGAACAGATGCTGAAAAATCTGTCTGGGCAGAGGACTGGAGACGTGGCGACTACATCTCGCAGCCACATGAGTCCGTTGGAGACTGAACTGGAGGAGGAGAAGCAGGAGGAGGACATTGGAGCAGAAGCATTGTCTGGTGAAATGAGTGGTTTTCCTACCCAGGTGAAAGGAGAGGAGGAGCAGGAGCAGCGGAGGAGGTAGATGGAGATGAGGAAGATGAGGCAGATGACCCCCAAGCACCGTGGCAGTATACAGTGGAGATGGAGGCAGGGTGTCCCTCAGAGTCACTTGCGCACATGGCCCGCAGCATGCTGATTTGCCTGGCTAGTGACAGCCGAATAGTCACCATCCGGCAGAGGGATGACTTCTGGCTCTCCACCCTATTGGACCCTCGATACCGTTCCAAAATGGGAGCCTTTTTCCCAGCTGCTGAGAGGGAGGACAAACTCAAAACTATAGAGAAATTCTCCAAAGTCAGTTGGCCGCTGCCTGTGTGCACCATGGTCCATCCTCTGACAGGTGTGACCGGGGGGTTCCTCAGTGCTCACATACCACTGCCACGGCTGCTGTGGGAAGATGGGCGGGGGGGTAGGAGCAGTTCCAGCTCCATCAGCAGCAACCTAAGTCTGGAGTCGCTGATGAGCAGCTTCTTTCACCCGCCTAGTGAGGAGGGCACTCGCCAGCAGCAGCAGGACCTGGAGCAGACCATGAACCAACAGGTGGTGGCCTACTTGGACAGCTCTCTGCCACCCTAGTTAGAAGATCCCGTGACTACTGGGCAGCCAAAACTGGATGTGTAGGCCGAAAACTTTGCCGAGTTTGCAGTAGAGAAGCTGTCCTGCCCGGGCCCAGTAGTGTGGCATCAGAAGGGTGTTCAGTGCAGCGGGGGCCATCGTTACCCCAAGGAGAACCCGCTTGTCCAAGGGAAATGTGGAACGATGACCTTTGTCAAGATGAATTCAGGCTTGGATCGGCCAGGATTTCCAACATCCAATCCCTTAGGCGTCAGATTCCATCAGCCAGGAGCCTCACCAAAACTTTGAGAAATGAGTCTGGGTTCAAAACTACCTGCCTCAGCCACTATTCTGATGCCACCACCCGCTGATGCACACATCTGCTGCCAGTTTCTCCATCTGCCTACCACCATCTTTACCAGGGATGGGTATTGCCACCCACCTCCACACTGTGTCATTGTGCCACTCTATGATCACATGCTGCTGCTGCTGCTGTTGCTGGTGCGGTCACCTCCACAATGTTTCATTGTGCCACTCCCTGACCTCATGCAGCTGCAGACGCTGCTGCCATGACCTCCACACTGTGTCATATTGCCACTCTTTGACCTCATGCTGTTACTCCTGCCGTCACCTCCACACTGTGTCATTGTGCCACTCTGTGGCCTACTCCTGTTTTTGCCACCTCCAGAATGTCATTGTGCCACTGTCTGACCTCATGCTGCTGCTGTCGCTCCTGCTGTAACCTACACACTGTCATTGTGCCACTGTCTGACATCATGCTGCTGCTGTGGCTCCTGCCGTGACTACCACTCTGTCATTGTGCCACTCTGTGGGGCCCACTCCTGTTCTTGCCACCTCCAGAATGTCATTGTGCCACTGTCTGACCTCATGCTGCTGCTGTCTGCTGCTGTAACCTACACACTGTCATTGTGCCACTGTCTGACCTCATGCTGCTGCTGTGGCTCCTGCCGTGACCTACACACTCTGTCATTGTGCCACTCTGTGGCCTACTACTGTTTTTGCCACCTCCGGAATATCATTGTGCCACTGTCTGACCTCATGCTGCTGCTGTGGCTGCTGCCGTGACCTACACACTCTGTCATTGTGCCCCCTGTCTGACCTCATTTCTGCTGCTGTTGCTCCTGCCATGACCTCCACACTCTGTCATTGTGCCACTGTCTGACCTCCTGCTGCTGCTGTTGATGACGTCATCTCCACACTGTGTCATTGAGCCACTTTCTGGGCTCCGGATGTTGCTGCCAGTTCCAGAATTTGTCATTGTGCCACTCTGTAGCCTACTCATGCTGCTGCCAAATGACCGCTGTCTCACTGGAACACCCTGTGGTTTCCTAATGCTGTTTCCACCCTCACCACTCTATGACGTTGCCACTATGTTTAGATTTACCCTTCTTTTCACCTGTCAGAAGGAATGGGAAGGATCAGGATTGTCTAGTCAAAAGCAGGAGTGGATTTCAGAAACAAGAAGACATGCAAATATTCCATTTACTGGTCATCTCTGTTTTGGATCAACTCCTGTTTGTTTTTGGCCTTAGCAATACTGATGGATTATTGACTGATTAAAAGCATACACTGACGGATGAAAGGAAGGGCAAAATGATCAGAGACGTCAACGCAAAATTACTGCCGACACCCTCTCCACTCATTCGGGGGGGCCTCTACATGTATCAGCATTTAACAGAACAGGTTCTGTCATATTTTGTGACGGTTTAAAGCTCTGGCCTCATGGAGTGACCCCTGTTGTGACGTCCCCTTACTGTGCTGCGATCTGTGGCGGCTCCAGTAACCTACTACTGTGTTCTTTGACGCTATGGTAGGATCTTAGCCCTCAGCTTGTTTTTTTCCAGCTGGCGCTGCCATGACTTTATCAGGCTGCATACCTGCTTCAGTTTTTTGGTCAGTTTTGCCCCTGTAAGTGCCCAGGGCATTTTAGAGTGAAGCAATTCTAATAGTGGCAGCAGTCAAACTAAAACACTAAAACATACTAAAACACAGCATTGTATGAAGACCAAACCAAGCTCCCTCTGCATAATTAAACATGGCACACTGTTCTACAGCACCCTACAAGCTCTGTGCAGCCAGGAAATAGCTGTTTTTTAAAGCAATACGTCCCAAAGTAATTCGGACCGAAACGAATTATGTCGGAAAATTCGGCGAAGTCGGCGAACCGAATTTTTGAGAAATTCGCCCATCTCTAGTAATAATATAACAACTTATAATGACTGGGACTCTGGATAAGGGTCATTGATCCAGGGATTTATTCTGATTGCCAGATTGGAGTCGGGAAGGAATTTTTTCCCTAAAATGAGGACAATTGGCTTCTACCTCATGGGTGGTTTTGCCTTCCTCTGGAACACTATAGCACAATAGGCTGAAATGGATGGATGTCTGGTTTTTTCAGCTGTGCAAACTATGTAACTGCATAATAAAATAACCAAAAAAGAAAAACTTACCTGTCCAGTCCCACAGTGAAATAATGTAAAAGTTTCAGAAGGCACCCTGATCTTTGTTTACTAGAAGCCGGCATGTGTCCACTACAGTCAATCAGTGAACTGAATGGTCATGTGTACAGCGTCCATATTAGTGTCCATCCTCAGATGTCAGCCAAATTTGTTACTCTGACACTCACATGTTACTCTGAGCTTTGACACCTGAATAATTTTGACACAGCCAGAAGATGTACGTCAATGGTTGAGGGGGATGAGGAATCCGCAAACCATGGGCAGAACCGTCCCCCAAAACCACGTACAAGATGTCAAAATACAGGACGGATTCTTTAATCAGACCCAGTCGGTATTTGCTTACTGCTGTGTGCATCAAGCTTAGATAAACAATAAACATACCCTCTTTTGTTGACATCAATACTTAACTGTATATACTGATTTGTATAGACCAATTATTGCCCTGTTGCCGTTTAACATATTTTTATTTACTTCTTCCTTGTATAACTGACAAACGCATGTCATAGAAAAAGTGGTATACTTATTTTTCACTGAACAGTTGTTAGTCCACAGTCTCTGTTCCGTTTGGATAGCAAAGAGAAGCTTGGACAGAGCAATCAGGAGGCTCTAGTTTATAGACCTTCGGTGGTATTACTTATTGAAGACAAGGAGGAGTATATATAGAAAGTGACCAATACTTAACTGGTCAGACTTCTGCCATTAGTAAACAAAAACTGGGGCATGAGCCTGAGCTTTTATGTTGGACACATGGAGACACATGGGATTGGAGAAACGGGTTGAGTGTTTTTTGTTCTATTATATATGTTTATTTATGGATAGTTATATAGAATAAAAAAACACAAAGGAAAAAAAGTATATATACAGTTGAAACCAGAAGTTTACATACACTATATAAAAAGACACATATGCATGTTTTTCTCACTATCTGACAGGAAATCAGAATAACTCTTATACGTTATAGGTCAATTAGGATTATCAAAATTAAATATATTTGCCAAATGCCAGAATAATTAGAGAACTAAATTTAAGGCATTTTTATTACTTTCTGTAAAGTCAAAAGTTTACATACATTTCATTAGTATTTGGTAGCATTGACCTTAAACAACAATGACTTGGGTCAAACGTTTTGGATATCCTTCCACACCCCTTCTCACTATAGTTTGTGGGTAAAGGAATTTTGGCCCATTCCTCCTAACAGAACTGGTGTAACTGGTGTATTTGTAGATCGCTTTGCTTGCAGCTGCCCTTTCAGTTTTGCCCATAAATTTTCAATAGGATTGAGATCAGAGCTTTGTGGCGTCTACTCCAAGACTATTGAGTAGTTAATCCTTAAGAGCCAACTTTGTAACCAGTTTAGTTAACAGTATGGCATGAGGTCATTATTAAGAAGGGGCGAATTGATTCTAACGAAGTGGAATTCGTTTAGAATTTCAGGAAAACTTCGGATCGGACCGAAGTCCGAACTTTGGGGTACTTCGGGTGAACGAAGTGTGCTTTTGATTGATAAAATGGCTGCGAGCACAATGGGCTCTACTATGGGGCAAAGCACTCTGGGAGGAAGAAGCTGCATAGCCTCGCATTGACATGTGGCAGAGATGAAGCCAACAAGGAGACCCGGCGGGATTCCTGTGACGTCAAAACCGCACTATATTAGAACCGAGCGCCAGCCGCTTGGGTGAGCTCACACTTCCCTCCTCCACTGTACATACAAGGAAGGTGCTGCACGGGTGATTAAGAGCGCTTTTCAGAAGAACTGATTTTTATACAAGCGAATTTCTTGTTGGGGTGTCTCAGCATGTCTCAGAGACTGTTTCTCTGAATGTGCTAATTTCTGATTTTTTGGGGTTGGATTTCCTGAAATCCAGTGTGCGACCACTCTGCACTGCATATTTACAATTCAATTATCCAAGTGGGATCAAGAAGCCCAGTTCCTGTTGTATTCATTTTAAAAAACAAGCGTTTTTATACAATACACTCCACTTCAATTTTTTTTGGGCTGCTGAATTCCTTTGTGAGGCGCCAATTTACATCCGGGGTTAATTAAGCGTTGTTTTGCTGTGGTGCTGACAAAAATAAACCGTCTTTTATTCAAACGCCAAATATATAATATTTTTTGGTAGCACTAATATCACACAAGCAAAGGCAAATTAACAACAGTAATCTCTTGTTGAGTGGCGTTAGAAAAACAACGCATTGAGTTAACCAGACGCTACTTAACTAGTTTGTGCCGGCTCAATTCTTTTTTGGCGCAATTTACATCAGGCGGGGTTAAATAAGAACGTTTGTTTATCTGGTATGTGCTGACAAAAATAAACCGTCTTTTCTTTTTGTATTTTTTTTTCAAATTTTTTTCAACACCCTTTTTCAAAACCCCAAATTATATATATATTTTTTTATTGGTAGCCCTAATTCACAAGCAAAGGCAAATAAAAAAACTGTATCTCTATGTTGTTGCTTAGAAAGAAAACACGCAATTGTAACACCTACAACACGCTATACTAAACTAGTTTGTGCGCTCAAATTTCTTTGGGGGCGCAATTTACAATCCAAAGATCCACCTACAGGGGTTTAATTAAGCGTTGTTTTGTTTTGTTATTGCTGGTGTGCTTGTACAAAAATAAACCGTCTTTTTGTCAAATTTTTTTCGTCTTTTTTTTCAAAACGCCAAATATATATATAATTTTTTGGTAGCCTAATATTCACAACAAAGGAAAAGAGGCACAAATTAACAAACCTGTATCCTCTTGTTTGTGGCGTAGGAAAACACCAATTGTAACACGCAACTTCGTTTGTGCGGTGCGGCTCAATTCCATTGGGCGACAATTTTACCAATCAGGGTGGGGGTTAATTAAAAGAAAGAAGCGTTGTTTTGCAGGTTGTGCTGACAAAAATAAAGCCCGTCTTTTTCAAAAACGCCAAATATATATATATTTTTTTGGTAGCCTTATTCACAAGCAAAACAAAGGCAAATAAAACAACTGTAACTACTTTGTTGTGTGTGGCGTAGAAAAAACACCCAATTGTAAACACGCTAAACTCACCGCTACAAGTTTGTGAGGCTCAATTTCTTTGGCGCAATTTACAACCAGGGGTAAATTAAGCGTTGTTTTGCTGGTGTGCTGACAAAAAAAAACCGTATTTTTCAACGCCAAAATTTATATATATTTATTTTTGGTAGCCTAATTCTCACAATCAAAAGAAGGGCAAATTAACAAACTGTATCTTCTTGTTGTGTGGCGTAGCAAAAAAACACGCAATTGTAGACACTCTTACTAGTTTAGTGCGCTCAATTCTTTGGCGCAATTTACATCCGGGGGTTAAATTAAGCGTTGTTTTGCGGTGTGGCTGACCAAAAATAAACCGTCTTTTTCAACGCCAAATTTATATAATATATTTTTTTTGGAGCCTAATTCAACGCAAGCAAAGGCAATTACAACTGTATCTCTAGTTTGTGTGGCGTAGAAACCCGCATGTTGTAACACGCTACTATGTTTGTGCGGCTCAATTCTTTGGCGCAATTTACATCCAGGGGTTAATTAAGCGTTGTTGTGCTGGTGTGCTGACATAAATAAACCTTCTTTTTCAAAGCCAAATATTTATATATTTTTTTGGTAGCCTTATTCACAAGCAAATGCAAATTACAAACTGAATCTCTTGTTTGTGTGGCGTAGAAAACCCACGCAATTGAAACACGCTAGCTACTAGTTTGTTGCGGCTCAATTCTTTGGCGCAATTTACATCCAGGGGTTAATTGAAGCTTGTTTTGGCGCTGGTGTGCTTGAAAAAAATGCAACAGTCTTTTTCACGCCAAATATATATATAAATTTTTTGGTAGCCAAATTCCAAAGCAAAGGCAAATTACAACTGTATCTTCATCTCTTGTTGTGTGGCGTAGAAAACACGCAATTGTAACACGCTACTACGAGTTTGTGCGGCTCAATTCTTTGGCGCAATTTTTACATCCAGGGGTTAATTAAAAGCGTTGTTTTGCTGGTGTTGCTGACAAAAAAAAAACCGTCTTTTTCAAGCGCCAAATGATATATATATTTTATTTGGTAGCCTAATTCACAAGCAAGTCAAATACAACTGAATCTCTGTTGTTTGGCGCGTAGAAAACACGGCCAATTGTAACACGCACAAGTTTGTGCGCTCAATTTCTTGGCGCAATTTTACATCCAGGGTTAATTAAAAGCGTTGGTTTTGCTGGTGTGCTGACCTAAAATAAACCGTCTTTTTCAACGCCAAATAAATAAAATATCTTTTTTGGTGATCCTAATACACAAGCAAAGGCTAATTACACCTGTATCTCTTGTTGTGTGGCGTAGAACACCCTCAATTGTCACACGATTCTAGTCTGTGCGTCTCAATTCTTTGGCTCAATTTACATCCAGGGGTTAATTAAGCGTTGTTTTGGCTTCTCGTGGGCAGACAAATATAAAGCCCGTCTTTTTCTAAACACCGAAATATATACAATTTTCTTGTAGCATAATCACAAGCGAATGTTAATTAATGCCTGTTTGGTGCTTTTACATTTAGTAAAACAAACAGTGCTTGTAAACGACACATACAAGTATAATTTTTCTGGCCATGTTGTAGGAGCGAAATTTATATCCAATGGGTTACCCAAGCTTGTTACTTACAGTGTTCATTTTGGAGATCAAAAACAGGGTGAAAATTTATCATTTACAGATAGCTTCATCAAACAGTGTCTGTACATTTTAGAACAAACAGTAGTCAGAACAGAGAGGTGGCAAGTCTCTGCAACCTGCTAGTGGCAGTGGCACAAAACATTTCTGAAACGGGCCCAGAGATCGCAGCACAGCAAGGGAACGTCGCCAGTCAGGGGTCACTCTACTCGTTGAGGCCACAACTGGCCGCTGTCTTCTAGCCGGACCGTGTGATTGTTTCAGCAACCCAAGGTGTTTTTCTTGATTGGTTGACTGAGGTCATACCTCTTCCTCCCAGAATGACATCTTGACAAACCCAGCGCAAGAGTCGGTGGAACCTCAGACACAACACATAGTTGGCAATGGCCCCGGAAGCGGGTCAGCGGCCCTCACACCTGTCCCAGCCCGCCTCTGACCCATCCAGTTCCCTGCAGCCAGGGATCTACTATGTGGTCTGTGCTCAGCTGCCACAATATAGCGAGGATCGAAACAATTGAGGAGGGCAAGGTCGTCATACGTGGCAGCGAAGAAATGGTGGCCAATATCCCCAGCTTCTTGCAGTAGGGCGGCAAAGTATAGATGTGAGAGAGTGCAAGGGGAGTTCCATGAGGTGAGAGGTCAGCCTCGGTTTTTTTCTTACCAAGACCGGTGAGATGACAGTAGGTGACGTATGAAACACAAATAGAATGATGTATGTAGCCGACCGCACTTGGGGAGCCGGGTGAAGCAAGGGCTTTCATCACGTCAGGAGAAGAGGGGCGTCAGCTTGCGCCTGTCAGGCAGGCGGCGCAGACTCCAGCAATTGGGTTGGGTGTGGCCGAGAGTCAGCAGGGTAGCAGGCAGAGTGGTGAGGTCGGAGCCAGCGGCCACGGGGTAGAAAACCCCTTCGCGAGGTCCAAGACAGTCAGTCGGCACAGGCATCAGCGAGGCATCGGGCGGCGCAGTAGTCCCTCAGTGCGGAGGTTCGTTGGCGGAAAAATCACTACTCTACTCGCGGTGGGGCCCAAGTTCTTTGCTAAGAACAACCCGGATGACGCGAATATGGGTATATGTAGAATCTGTGGGCAAAAGTGAAGCGTGCCAGGGAGCTAACGTGGCACAACGCCCTGACGTCAACACATGCAGCGACACACCCATCCGGTGGCCT
The DNA here is from genome assembly GCA_025379985.1 of Phyllomedusa bahiana. Lineage (NCBI taxonomy): Eukaryota > Metazoa > Chordata > Amphibia > Anura > Hylidae > Phyllomedusa > Phyllomedusa bahiana. The sequence goes on from JAODAL010022807.1 coordinate 27,266, forward strand.
CGTAGAAACGTGGCTCAGATGTGGTGGTCCACCTTCCGCTGCAGCATGCAGCAGCGGCCAAGTGGCACGCATGCCATTTTCAGCCAGTCAAGGCTCACCACCTCTGCAGAGGCAGCTGTTTCTCTTGACATCCTTCCGGTCCAGATGCTCCTGCTCCTCGCTACATTGCATCGCGCCAGCAGTCGTTCAGAGAGGTCGATTGTAAAGATACAACAGTATTGCGTCCAACCATCCTAAGGTGCAGCAGCTGACGTACGCTCCTGTCCAAGTTTGTTGTACTATGCAGACCCTCCCTTTCCAAATGGTGGGACTCTGCTCAAGTCAGAGAACTAATGGGCTTGTGCCTAGCCGAGATGGAGAGTTCCATGCGTAATTCTTTTCCAAAAAGGCAGTAACCCAGCACTTCATAAATATGTAGAACAGAAAATGGGTCATCCTTGAGCTTATCGTTTGTTCCAGAGTACACGGCAGCGCGGACGTCAGGAGCTGTAACTACGGTCAGGGGCCAGTACATGTCCTTTACGGCCCACTGGGTGAATGTGCTTCTCCTGCCCAGTGCAACACCAACAACTGGACAGGAGACGCCGCTTTCTCCTCCACGTTGTCAAAACTGCTGCTGCAACCTGCGCCAATGTCCGCCTCCTCCTCCTCCACCACCACCACCATCCTCCAGCCTCCAACAAGTACTGCTTCCAATCATACACATGTGTAGGGCACAGCGGTGTCACAGCATTCTACACCTAGCTTGCCTCTGGCGAACGTGATAGTCACACAGGAGGAACTGCTTCCGACGTCATGCAGCAAAAAATCGATGTGTGGCTTTCTCCGCGCCAACTGCAAATCGGAACCATGGTGACGAACAATGGGAGGAACATGGTGTCCGCGCTGCACCGAGGAGGATGGTCCATGCGCCCCTGCATGGCGCACGTTGTCAATCTGGTTGTAAAAAGGTTCCTGAAGTCTTCCACCGATTCCTTCAGAACATTCTGAAAATGGCCAGGTAAACTGTGCATGCACGTTTATCCATTACGTACAAAGCCAGGAACACCCTCCTCGAGTTTTGCAGCGGCAGAAAAGCGTGCCTCCTCCCAACACTCTCTGATAGCGATGTTTCACCACCCCTGGAATTCAGCCTGCACATGATGGAAAAAACCGACTGTATGAACAGAGAAAGGCCATTAACGATTTTTTGATGATCCAGGCAGACAGAAGTACTCCCCTTGTAACTTTGATGTCAGCCAGTGGCAGCTTCATGGCGTGACACCTGGCCGGATTGGTTGAGGCCATTTGAGGAGGCCACGTTATTTGTCAGTCGCCATGACTACGGGATGAATAACGTCCATCCACTGCTTCAATGTCCTGGAACAGGAAGCTGGAAAAATCTGTCTGACAGGGTACTGGAGATGTGGCGACTACATCACGAGGCCACATGATCGGTGGGGACTGAAATGGAAGGAGGGGAGGAGGAGGATGGAGGACATTGGAGCAGAAAGCAATGTCTGGTGAAATGAGTGGATTTTCTACCCATATAGACAAGAGAGGAGGAGCAGGACAGCTGGAGGAGTTGGATGTAGATGAGGAAGACGAGGCAGATGACTCCCCAAGCACCGTGGCAAGTATAAACAGTGGAAATGAGGCAGGAGTCCCCTCTCGGAGATCACTTGTGCAGTTATGTCCACGCAGCAGCATGCTTTATTTCCGGCTGTGACGGGTTTAGCCGAATAGTCAGCATCCGCAGAGGATTACTCCTGGCTCTCCACCCTATTGGACCCTTCGCTAACCCCGGTCCAAAATGGGAGCCTTTTTCCAGCTATTGAGAGAGGAAGAGACAAACTCAAATACTATAGGGAAATCCTCCGATAATCAGTTGGCCGCTGCCAATGTGCGGCATCTCCCTCCTCTGACAGGTCTGACTGACCGGGGGGTTCCTCAGCGCTCACGTACTACTGCCCGCGCTGCTGGGGGAAGGTGGGGGGGTAGGAGCAGTACACAGCTCATCAGCATTAACTAAGTCTGGAGTCACTAAGAGCAGCTTCCTCACCCGCCTAGTGAGGAGGCAGTCACCAGCAGCAGCAGGACCATGGAGATTCCCTGAACCAACATTTGTGGCCTACTTGGACAGCACACTGCCACCCCAGTTAGAAGATCCTCGCTGGACTACTGGGCACCAACTGGAAATGTTGGCCGCAACTTGCCATTATTGCAGTGGAGAAGTCTGTCCTGCTGCCCTGCCAGTAGTGTGGCATCAGAGCGGGTGTTCAGAGCGGCGGGGTGCCCATCGTTACCCCCAAGGAGAACCCGCTTGTCCACGGGAACATGTTGAACGACTGCCTTTGTCAAGATGAAATCAGCGCGTTGGTGATCGCCCAGGATATCCACACACCAATTGCCTTAGGCGTCCATGTCCCTGGTTCAAATAACCTGCCTCAGCCAACTATCTCTGATGCCGCACCCGCCTGATGCCAACACATCTGCTGATAGTTTTCTCCATCTGCCTACCACCGTCTTTACCAGGGACTGGTAATTTTGCCACCCACCTCAACACCTGTCATTGTGCCACTCATATGTGCTCATGCTGCCTGCAGCTGTTGCTGTTGCACCGAGACATCCACACTGTTCCCTTGGGCCACTCTGCGGCCTGTACTGTTTTGCCATCCTCCAGAATGTCATTGTGCCACTCTCTGACCTCATGCGTGTTGCTCACTGTCATCACCTCCACTCTCTGTCATTGTGCCACTGCCTACTCAGCTCGCGCCCGCCGTGACCGTTATCCGCTCTCAGTCATTGTGCCGCTCTGTGGCCTAATACTATTTTTGCGCTACCTGCGAATGTCATATAGTGCCACTCTCTGACGCTCAGTGCTGTTGCTCCTGTCATCACCTCCACTCTCAGTCATTGTGCCACTGCTACCTCATGCAGCTGGCCCAGCCGTGACCTCCTCTCTCATCATTGTGCCGCTCTGGTGGCCTAAATACTATTTGCCACCATGCAGAATGTCATTGTTGCCACTCTCAGACCTCGACCTCATGCTGTTGCTCTGTCATCAACCTCCACTCTTCTGTCATTGTGCCACTGCCTTACCTCATGACTGCTGCCTCGCCGTGAACCTCCCGCATCTCAGTATCATTGTGCCGCTCAGAGGCCTAATCCTATTTTGCCACCTGCAGAATGTCATTGTCCACTCCTCTGACCTCATGCTGTTAGCTCCTGTCATCACCACCACTCTCTGTCCATTGTGCACTGCCTGACCTCTTGCGCTGCCGCCGTGTCCTTCCGCTCTCAGATTCATTGTGCCGCTCTGTGCCTAATACTATTTTGGCCACCAGCAGAATGTTCATTGTGCCTCTCTCTGACCTCATGCTGGTGCTCCTGTCCTCACCTCCACTCTCTGTCATGGTGCCACTGCCAGCCTCCATGGCATGCTGCTGCCCGCTGCCGGCCGGACCTCCGTCTTCTCAGTCCATTGTGCCAGCTCTGTGGCCCTAATACTATTTTGCCACCTGCAGAATGTCATTGTGCCACGTCTCTGACCTATGCTGCTGCTTGTGACTCCAGTCGTGCCCTCCACAACTGTGTCATTGTGCCACTGTCGTCTGACCTCATGCTGCTGCGTGGCTGCTGCCAGTGCCCTCCACACTGTGGCCTACTTACTCCAGTTTTTGCCACCGCTCCATAATTTGTCATTGTGCCACTGTCTGCCCTCATACTGCTGCCCCGAGGCCCTGACCTCCACACCTGTATCCATTGTGCCACTCTGTGGCCTAATACTGTTTTGTCCCGCCTCCCCATAAAGTCATTGTGCCTCTCGCCTGACCTCAACTGCTAGGCCCCAGTGAGCTCATCCACACTGTGTAAGTGCCACTCTGTGTCCTAATACTGTTTTGCCACCTTCCAAATGCCATTTTGGTGTCCACTAGTCTGACCTTCATACTGCTGCCGCCGTGACCTCCACACTGTGTGATTGTAGCCACTCTGTTCCCATATACTGTTTTTTTTCCCTTTCCTCCTCCAGAATGTCATTGTGCCGACTCAGCCTGACCTCATGTCTGCTGCTGCCATGACTCCACACTGTGTGATTGAGCCACTCTTGGCCTAAAACTGTTTGGTTGCCGCCTCCAGAATGTCATTGGATGCCACAGCCAGACCTCATGCTGCTGTGGCTGCCGCCGTTCACCCCAACCCCTCCACACTCTAATCACTAATGTTGCAACCGATGGAGCCTCACATTTGTTTTTTTTCCCAGCTAATCGCTGGCAATGACTTTAATCAGGCTACATTCCCGCTTGAGTTTTTTTGGTCATTTTTGGCCACTAAAGTGCCCAGGAATTTTATAGTGAACGCGATTCTATGAGCGGCGGCAGTCATGTGCGAGTCATACTAAAACACAACATTGTATGAAGACCACACCAATCCCACTGCATATTTAAGCATGGCACAACGTTCTACCAAGCACCTCTGCAGGAGCTCTGGCAGCCTGGAAATAGCTTGTTTTTTTTTAACGTGATTCGTGCCGAAGGAATTCGGACCGAAACGAATTTTGTCGGAAAATTCGGCGAAGTGTCCGAACCGAATTTTTGAGAAAATTCGCCATCTCCTAGTCATTAAACCATTTGTTGCTTTACTATTGCATGTAATCTTCATTCCCCTCATTATAACATCTTTTTTGTGAATGGCAACCAAGTCCCACTTGCAAAAAACAACCCCACAAGTGATCTGGCCACGCCCATGTTTTACAGTTGGTATGGTGTTCTTAGGCTTCCAAGCTTCTTCTTTTTTCCTCCAAATGTAGCGATGGTCATTATGGCCAAACAGTTTCATTTTAGTTTTATCAGACCACAGGACACATGTCTCCAAAATGTAGGTCTTTGTTCCTGTGTGCATTTCTGAAAAACATTAATCTGGCTTTTATAATGTTTCTTTTGGAGTGATGGCTTCTTCCTGGCAGAGTGGCCTTTCAGCCTTCGTTGATACAATACTCGTTTCACGATGGAAAATGACACAATCTTAACAGCTTCCACTAGCATCTTCAGAAGGGCTTTTGCTTTTGTTCTTGGGTTGATATGCACATGTCGGACCCGAGCACGTTCATATCTGAGACACAGAACCCATCTCCTTCCTGAGCTGTTATGAATGGCTGGACATTCCATCTGTTTGTACTTGATAATAACTATTTGTACACGATGAACAAGGCACCGTCAGTAATCGGAAATTGCACCCCAAGATGATCCAGACTTATGCAAGTCCAAAATTCTCTTCCTGATATCTTGGCTAATTTCTTTAGACTTTCCCGTGATGTTACACACAGAAGCAGCATGTTTCTGGTGTGCTTTAAAATACATCCACAGTTGTTTCTCTAATTAACTCAGATGTTCCCAATACACCTATCAGAAGCTTACAAAGACATGACATAAAAATGCCTTGAAAATTCTCTCTCTTTATTTTGGCATTTGGCAAATATAATTTTGGTGATCCTAACTGACCTAAAATGGATAAGGTTTATTCTGATTTTTAATGCCAGTAATGAGAAAAACATGATATTGTCTTTTAATGTTGTATGTAAACTTCTGGTTTTAACTCTATCTGTCTATCTATCTATCTATCTATCTATCTATCTACTGCAGGTCATAGATTTAGCACTTTCTAGCTCCAATACTTCAATTCAGGCAAACCACTTTTAACCTGTTCCAGCAGTAATGCGCCCAGTTTTGCCGTCCTTCAGTCATAAATGTGTAGAATCCTACAGTTGTGGGTGGGACATGCCTCGAGAATGCCCCCACATCTTAGGCGCATTACAAAGTGCCATGGGTGCCTCATAATGCACCTAATTTTGTAGTGCATCTGCTCATACATCTAAAGAACAGGGCTATGATTTGATGTGTTTAATCTGGTTAATCCTTTAATTAGGACTACCTGTCTTTTTGCTGGCCCCAAACAAGAAATTTTGGTGACATGTATGTACAGGGCTGCACCAGTAGCCTAGTGTTTTTTCAGCACAAATTGGCTCAGCCCTGTACATACATGTCCCCAAAACTTCTTGTTTGGGGCCTGCCAAAAGACAGGTAGTCCTAATTATAGGATTAAACACATGGATTCTAGCTTTAATGCAACCAGAACAGTCTTTACACTATACTTTGAACATATATATTGTAAGAATCAAGGAAAGCACAATCCATGAAAGAAGTTGAACCAGCTTCCAGACCGCTGAGGGGAGTTTAACCAGACATGGAAGAAAAAATATATTTTCTTTCTTGTATAAAAAATATGAACTTTATTTGTCATCCATTAAAATCTTGAATAAATCACTTGGCATCTTAGGAGAGATATATATCAATAGCAGCAAAGCTTCACATAGGCTGCATGAGCTTAATGAGCCAATCAAAGAAAGCAACCCACATAAACTTCACCAACGAGAGGGTGCCAGCAATAATAACCTGAATAAGTATCTTCAGGAAGCAAACATTCAAAAAATTCCAAAAATTAAAAGTGAAAAAGATGTTTTATTACACCATGTCCAAATATACATTTCAGCTCTCGCATGGAGCCTTGATCAGGGAAAATTATTCTGAGGGCCACCCTTTATTTATAAAACATTATTTTCACATTCCAAATTTAATAGAATAATGGATGATTGGTTCTAAAGTCAGCTACACATAAGGTTGACTTCTGCTACAGCTTTGGGTCTCTGAAATATAGTGGAACCTTCTGTATAAGTCAGTTTTGGTATGTTTAACTTGGTATAAGTCCTGTCTGGATTTGACAAGTTTTGTTTAGTATACAACATTTCTTTGAAATAAGACTTGGGTGGCCTGGACCTGCATGGCAGTGTACGCTCGGCACAACTTTTAGCAGGTTATCTCAAGTGAGGACGAAGGATTTAGCAGCCTGTTGCTTCCAGAGGTAGGCACTGCTTTAGCCACACATAGAGACTTAACTTTTCGCAGACCTACCATCTTCAACCCTCTGCAGAGTTACGTTGATCCAACTCTGCTAAAACACAGTCACCTTGCTGCCAGCTACAGCTCATACATCCTGGTATTACAGCTTCATCCGGGCTGCCTTTGGAGAACGTGAGTAGTATTATGTATGATACACAATAATCATATTGTTATTATAAGAACAAATTAATAATTTTCCCTTTATTTCCTATGGAAAAAGTTTATTTGGTATAAGTCCAGTTTAGTATAATTCCAAGGATCTGGAAATGATTAATGACTTATACCAAGGTACTTCTGTATTAGTGCATTGTGTTGCTAGAGCTTTGGTCCACCAGAAGATCCTCTAGTAATCTGGTAGGCCAGTCCAACCCTGACTGTATGGTATACTTTTTTCTATATACGGTATGTATCACATAGGATATCACTGACTATATGGTCAGACCATTACATTTTATCTTGTGGCATGGGTTTTTTCAGGTTTCTATGTTTTTTTTTTTTAAAGTCTAAGGGATTCAGTAATAAATAATTACAATGGAAAACTGGGTTTCACCAAAGTCACCATTTACAATATTACATCAGTTTTCAATAAGTCTGGCTTCATCCTTTTTTAAACATATGTCATACAAAGAAAAAAACAACAGATATTTGATGAATATGGATTTCTTTTTTCTGCTCAAGAATTAGTTGTTAGTGTAATATGTAACGAACGACAAGAATTAACAAAAATGTTTTTATAAGTAACATGTTCCGGTGACTCATTAATTTGCCATCTGCTTTGGATTGTACAGTACAAGACAATCTAATAATGCATGAAGGACATGTCAGGTGAAAGTCATACAATTTATAATCTTATATTTCATATGCACTGTGGGTACCCCTAAGCTGACATAATTAATTCTAATTGTTTTTATGACGCAGTTACATTACTCATTACTTGTTGCTCTATAATAACATTACTCAGAGAATTAACAGCCTTTCAATCATAGTATATCACACAATGTTTCATAATAAGGTAACAAAAAATCAAATATTCCTAAAAAATTTTTTAAAGGTTTCGGCTAATTGACCATAAAACTCGCCAAGATTCTGCCCCTTGATCCATTCTCCTGACATAATATGAAGGCCATCTGCACAGGATGGGTGGTCATTGTCATGGTTTATACCCATGCTTATTTCATAACATGTAAGAAAAAAAACAAACTCAAAAATTAAAAATAAATATCTAAAACCAAAATTATCCTTTATGCAGTTATTAGACATGAACAGGAAAAGTGTCCTTCTGCAGAGTGTCTTATCACAGACAAGCCCTGGATATTTATTTATACAGCGCCATAATATTCCAGAGTAGGGTACAGAGATGGTCATTGCGCACATTGGTCCCTGTCCCCTTTGGGGCGCACAGTCTAAATTTCAGATTTACTTATCTGTATGTTTCTGGAGTGTGTGGAAAAATGGAGTACCTAGAAAAACCAATGCAGACATAGGGGAAAATATAAGAACGCCTTGCAGATGTTGTCCTAAGTGGAATTTTGAACCCAGGAACCCACTGGTGAAATGCATAAATGCTATCACCTGAGCCACATTGCTGCCCATTGTAAACCTAATAATCTTGTCATGAAAAAAAAATAAATAAATAAATCTAGAAAAAAAAGGGTAAAGTAATTTAGGTCTGTTTGGTGTTTGGACCCCTAGGTTAAAAATGGCCCCTGGTCTGCCATCTAAGTACACCTATTTGACCCATTGTGATTATCTTTTATTAAAGGAGTGTTTCCTTCAAAAGATAGAGTAGTGAAACCCGCGGTAAAATCAATTCCCGGCAAATCGGGTTTATTTAAGGGGCAAAAGAAAAAAAAATTTTCCTTTTTTTCAGGCTAAAATACAAAACCCTGTTTGTTTGAGCTTTAAACACAGGATGATCCTCTCTATACCAGGGGCACAACAAGTGACCCTTGGCATACACCAAACATAGATATCATATGCTACTCACAACGTGGCTTTAGCATTCCACCAGCAGCAAACACAGGCCACAATGTGGCTTTAGCATTCTTCCAGCCTTATGGGGCCTGAAACCAGCCTCCCGGAAATCCAATTTACCTAAAACGGTTTTGACTTCCCATGTGGAAAAACAAGCAATTTGTCTTTTATATAGTGATGTAAACTTCTTTTTTTAACGCAGTATGTATATTGATATAAACCCCAATTAAGTGTCTGTGGGACCACCATGATTATAACGTCTGCTCTGTGGATCCTCCCTCACGCAACCTCCTCAATTGGGAGCACTGCATCACTGGGTCCCGATCTTGAAAAATACCCAAAACCTTATTGAGACTCTCCTAGCCCATCTATCTCCTGCCCATGGTGGTTTCTCGGTATTGCATGGTCTAAAAATATGGGCTCAACATGAATAATTTCATTAACTCCTTCCTGTAATAGAAGTTCTGTCATTCTGGTAGAGAGCTCTAAATGCTCTGGAAAGACATAGAATTAAAAGCTATATCCACCATTGAGAACAAGACTGATGAAAAAAAGCAAAGCTGAAACCTATTTGATAGATGTCTGCAACACACATTGTGAAAAGTTCATCTTACCATTACAAATACAATTAGTACTACTATTTTGCAAACTGGTAATATCCCCACCCATCCCACCACAGCCTGGTGGTGACTTCAGGTAGCCACTATGTCATCTCTTAAATATGTGTGTGTAGGAGATTTGGAGTTCTATACCAGAAAATTAGACTAAAAAATAATGATGTTTAAAGATGGATGTCGAGGGAAATGATCCACTGACTTTCTTTTTCAGAAGCACCACTCCACCCGATACCATGATGGACTTAACAAATTTGTCCAACCTCGTAATTTTGTATCATTAGAGACTTGGACCTTAAAAATAAATACACAATTTCATTACTTATTTTTTTCCTACAAAGGCCATGGGCAAATAAACTCATTGCAAGTTAAGCACATGGTTGTCAAGTCAACAAAAATATTTTTATCTTATAAAACCTTAGAAAGAAAGTGCTGCCCAAAAAAAATTGATCCTTGCAAAAAAATTTTTGGTGCAATTGTAAAGGGGGTTTTTAAAGATAAACCCCTTTAAAATGTGTAGCAAAGTCGCCAAAGGGCTTTCAGCTTTACGTCTTACAATTACAGACAGTACAGTGAGTTATTTATCACCTCATATCAACTAAGCACATGAATGAATCAGGTGGAATCAAAACATTATTTTGCGTTCTGTAGTAAAAGTACACACTAGTGTATTTATATGCAGACAGCACTTCAATGACTCTGATCTTACTATGTATGGAAAAAGTATGAACATTATTTTTAATTCTGCATGGAAAACTGTTTTTTTTAATGGTTTCAGGACATGTTTCCTTTAAAGATCATTGCTGCAATAAAAAAATTAACTTCAGCTTTACTTTTTTACTTCTTGCATGGTATGTCACCTAGGAGTACTCAAAGTATTAAGCCTGTGTCACACACTGTTTTTTTTCTTTTTTTTTTTACAAGGTTTCTAAAATAAATGACAAAGAAATAGAAAAAAGTGTTTAACCCTTTGTAAAAAAAATTATAAGTATTATCTCATCTGTCAAGGAATCTCAGCATGTGGTCACGCAAAAAATAAATAAATATTTTTTTTATTTAAAGGGGTTGTCTCACTACATTGATTTGTCTTACATCAGTCCTGATTTCTTGGTTTCATTTTGAATTCAGGGGCGTGTTTACTGGCTTCTACTAGGCTGCAGTAGAAGTCAGGTCTGTAGCTATAGTACCGTGCTGCGGGCTTCGGGAGACATTGAACAGGTGTGTGTTTAGTGACCTGGGAGCTGGTGCAGCCCATACAAGAGGGGAAATCTCAGAATAGGTAGGACACTGCTAATCGACGTATATTGCAAAGTGACTTGTTTTTGCAAGATCTTTAACATAAAAAACAATCTTTGTAGTGAGACAACCCCTTTAAATTTTACTGTACAAAGTCATAAAACAAAAAATGTGAATAAATAAATTTGCCACCACCATAATCATACTAATCCATAGAAAAAAAATTACTAATTCATATCACTTTGTAAATGTAAAGCAAAACAGAAATCTAATCACAATGGTGGATTCCCGGTTTTTTTTAGCCCCTTTTTTCCAAAAAAATGGTAAAAAATTTAAAACATAGTACCGCTTAAAAAATTTTTGGGAAAATTGCTAAAAAAAAATGTATTGTTGTTTTCTTAAAGAGGTTTTGCTGCTTAGCAAACTCCCCTGTGGATGCTGGCTTGTAGCTCACTATGAGGCATCCTCAGAGAATGGGGAGAGGTCCGCACTTGCATAGTTCCTACTGTTCCCTACCATGGCAATTCAGAATATACCGGGAGTGCTCGCTATGACGAAATTTCCCACCATGATGTAGTAGACTGTGTAAGGCGCCCCTCCCCATTCACTGAGGCCAGTTTGTAGAAAGCTACAAGCTGATCTCCATATGAGACTTTGCCAATTGGCAAAAACCCTTTAAGACTCTTAATAGCTGCTTTCTTAATGGGTTTAAATGCTCCCAATTAAATCAACAAACATCCTTGCATCTCTTATTTTTAAAATGTATCCTACAGTGCCCCCAGTGCTGACACTTGAGTTTAAAATCTTGGGTCTGAGTGAGGGTTGAATGTTCCCTAAAATGATTTGCTGATATTTAAATTTTCTTGTATGGGAAAAATTTTTTACGGGCCTTTTGTCGAAAGCTACTTAAAGAAACTTATTTTGACAATTACAAAAAATATGCATTCATGTTAATTTTTCAGATTTGTTTACTGAAATAAACTAATTCTCTTTAATAACTTACTTGTGAACCCACCATACAATATGAATGCAGTTTAGGCCTTATCCCCACAATTTGCATTTTTTTTTTGTCACTGCACATTCCATTTAGATATGCAATACCTGAAATTATATTTTCAAGTGATTAGAAGTTCCTTAGTTGTAAATAGCGCAAATCATTAATTATTCACAATAGCAGAACTTAATACATTCAATGCAGTTCCCATTAGACACTATGGATGGGGGCTTATTTGCAGACATAGAATTCTGGAAACAATGGAAGATGGAACAATGGAGAAAAGGACATTTAAACAGTTCTGTAATATTTCACATAACATAGCTCCAACAGCTATAGAAAAGAATTTAGGCCCCTTTAGCCAAATTTTTCTTTAAATATAGACAATACACATATTTTGGTACTGGGGTTTACTGTAAAACTGTAAGGGGAAAGTGGGTTTAGTTTACTGTTTAAAGGGATTGTCGGGTATATATATATATTTTTTTTAGCATATTGCTGACCTAAATTTTAAAAAAAAGTGAAAGGTTTTAAAATCTCCTCTTCCCCCGAGGTTCAGTGATTTGCTGTCCTTACTCTCTACCAGTCTAGTGATTTCTTCCAGTCTTCTTACGTTGCAGCCTGGACATAACTGCTGCAGAGCTCACGTGTCATTGACTGACATCGACCATTCAGAAGTAAGAGGGTTCAAAAAATTGAAAAATCAGGCGGTGAAAGTAAATTTCTGCATTGGGTTACTAGGGTGAAACAAAGTAAAAAACGACAAAAATTAAATCGGGACGATTTTTAAAAGGCCCGAAACGGTAATTTCCGTCACGCGATATTTTTGGTGAAAAATCTTACAGATAATTTTATTTTCTAACGCCCCCATTATTCACGTTTTTCCCGTCCATTTTTGGCCAAACAAAACAGCTTTAAAAGCATAGGGGGAGGGTTTTAGCTGGGTTTTGCGACGTCATGACTGTGATTTTGTAAGTTTTTCGTTGGCTGGAAAAAACACCCAACCTCGTTTTTGGGATAGAACAGGGATTTACAAATTCACAAAAAAAAAATCCCCCAGTGGGCTTAAAATTTGAGGGAAACGTGGGGCTGCTTTCATCCCAAAATAGCTCACTCAGAGACAAAAATTCTTAAAATTTATTTAAGCCGGCCCAAATATTTTTTTTAGCTTTTGAACAATTTAAAAAAAAGTTTGATTAAAAGAATTTTAGTTTTTATTTAGTTAGACAAGGACTTTTTAAAAAAGCATCTAGCACTGGCCAACCCACAGGGGGGGGGGGGGGTGGGGCGGATATTGTGCAGCCCAGACTCTGCTTTGAACCTGCATTGAAATGGCATTTTTTTTTACCACTTTTTGGCCAGCACACCTCGCACACCTCGCCCCTACTGGGCAGTTGTAAATCCCTTGGACTAAAGGAAGAACACTGTTGATTTGGTCTTACGGTTCTTCCACCAGACCGCATTTCAAAGGTATTCAATAGAAACAATTCGGGTTTCTAATCCTAGTTAGCTATTGGAAATTAGGGGGATTTAAGAATGCTGTGATTTCCCGGGTTTTTTAATAAGAGACTGTCAAAAACTCTTCCATACTTTCTTAAATTTTTATCTTTCTGAACATGGACGAAATGCAGGTGGTAAGCGAGCAAAGAGGGTGTAGGAAATGGAGGAAGAGGTACGTGTGAAGGTGCTCCTTCAAGTGCTGGTGACAACACTCAATCCCGCGCATCGTCGGTTGCAGGACCGTCAGGCCTGTCATCGCTGGGTCGGTGCCCTGTGAATCTAAGTAACGAACAGCGTCGCCAATCTGTTCTTCATTGGTTTACGCAACCTGCATCCAGCAGTTTTAACTCCTCGTCCTCCCAGTCATGGCCACAAATGTCGTCATCATCATCGTCAGCATCCGTCCAACATGAAGCGATGCTGATGGTCCACCTGTGCGGATTTTTTGGGTCATGCTGCGTTACAGTATATGGATAGTCAATGTCCATTTCACTAAAATACTGCTTCAAAAACTACTGTCTTCCGGCACTTTTTAATCTGTGGGTCATGCAGGTTTGAGGGTCATGCTGTGGTACAGGACAGGTAGAGTCAATGTCCAGTTCAACTAAAATGGTGGTTGAAAGACTCCTTTTTCCGGCACTTTTTAATCTATGGATCATGCAGGTTTGAGGGTCATGCTGTGGTACAGGACAGGTAAAGTCAATGTCCAGATCAAAAAAAATTAAGGATGAAAGACAACATTTTCCCGCAATTTTGAATCAGTGGATCATGCAGGTTTGAGGGTCATGCTGTGGTACAGGGCAGGTATAGTCAATGTCCAGTTCAACTAAAATGGTGGTTCAAGACTCCTTTTTCCAGCACTTTTTAATCTGTGCGTCATGCGGGTTTTGGGTCTGCTGTGGTACAGGACTGGCATAGTCAATGTCCAGTTCAACTAAAATGGTGGTTGAAAGACTCCTTTTTCCAGCACTTTTTTATTCTGGGGGTCATGCAGGTTTGGGGTTCATGCTGTGGCCCAGGACAGGGATAGTCAATGTCCAGTTCAAGTAAAATGATGGTTCAAATAATACTGCCTTCTGGCACTTTTTAATTTGGGGGTTTGATGCAGGTTTAAGGGTCCTGCTGTGGTACAAGACAGGAATAGTGAATGGTCTGTCAGTTTTTTTCTGTGACTCTTGTTGCCTAATTGTGTTGCCTAAGATATAGCACATATCCAGTTTACTGTTGTGGATGTTAATTCCAGCTCTCCACACCTGTTTGGGTGTAAGAATGAAGGTGTTGTTCCTTCTCCCATAGACTTTAATGGTCATGGGCGATAATCTTTTTATCGACTACGGATATTGTCCGTGATAATTGCCGATATCGACTATCGAATCGATAACGATAGTTGACACAATCGTCCCTCACTATTGATGAATCCAAAAATTTGGAAGAAGCAAGAGGTAAACAGTAGGCTGGTTAAGAGTGAGGATGGCGCAGTGCTAGATCTGAGGTGAGAGGAGATGTATAAGTCTTTTTAATAGGGCAGCAGTATCCTAATTAAATAATAATTAAAAAAAATAGCTAGACAACCCCTTTAAGTTTTCTTATTTTTGCAATCCACAATGATATATTCGCAGTTTAGACTCTACTGTATGTAATGTTGAGTTTGTTCCTATATACCTCTCTGCCTCTCCCTTCTGCCAATCCCTTCGCTGACTAACCCTTGCCCAGAGAATGAAGTTCAAATTATTGCCCATGACATAAAAGGGTCTCCATACCCTATTCCCTCCATACATCTCTTCCTTAATCTCCTGATACCTCCGCTCACGTAGAAGAATTACTGTACAGTATTTTATTAATTATTATTACTTTTGTTTATTTTAGAGTGCTATTAATTCCAGAGGTGGTACAATCAAAGGGAACAAATACGATGAAAGCATCTAGGGCTACATGCATGAAAAGTGTCTGGGTCGAAAACACACTTTGTTGTCCATAGCAACCAATCAGAGTGTCCCTCTCATTTTTTCAGAACACTATATGAGATGAAAGGGGAGCTCTGATTGGTTGCTCTGGGCAACAAAGTGAGTTTTAGACCTAGACAATTTCCATACATGTGGCCCTTAATAACAAAGTGATGCAGAAGGAGAGATGATCTTGCCTGAGAGAGCTTACAATCTACAAGTGAGGGGAAAGGAGACAGAAGGACCTCCTTCTCTGCTTTTTTCTTCTCAGCTTCTCAAACAACCGTCTTCAAGATTTCTCCCGAGCATCCTCCATAAACATCAGATTCTTTTCTACCCTAAACATTTTCAAAAGTATTCTAAAAAAACTCCATATCTTCATGATAGCCTACATCCTACAATAATCCTGCTGCCACTCTATAATAATACAATATAATAATATAATACAAACAACTTAATCTTTCTGTCTCCTTTCCTCTTAAT
The DNA here is from genome assembly GCA_025379985.1 of Phyllomedusa bahiana. Taxonomy (NCBI): domain Eukaryota; kingdom Metazoa; phylum Chordata; class Amphibia; order Anura; family Hylidae; genus Phyllomedusa; species Phyllomedusa bahiana. The sequence goes on from JAODAL010022807.1 coordinate 42,945, forward strand.
TGTAGATCGTAAGCTCTTGCGGGAAGGGTTCTCTCTCCTTTTGCATCACTTTGTCATTAAGTGCTTACATCCTATTAGACCCCTTTGGTTGCACTGCCCCCTGGAATAAATAGTGCTCTAAAATAAATAATAGTAATAAATAAAATACTGTACAGTAATTCTTCTACATTCATGTATAAGCTTTTCCAAACTCAATTGAGATATTGCATGGTGATCAAAAACATATCCTGCAGAAACATAAAACAAGTGTTTTAAGGAGCATTTTTTATTTTCACCAATGTAATATGTACATGCTCTTTTTGGTGTTTGGTGTTTGGACCTGTGACTAGTTACATTTTAAAAAGTCTACATGTGGCTGTCTTTCTCATTACAAGATATATTGCACAAAAGGACACTTCAACACATAAAACACATTAAAGGATACTTCAAGAACACTTCATAAAAATAGTTAGGCATCATGCCACATGAACCTTAGACTAGTTCATCTTAAAAGAGTTCAAATGCATTTCAATCACACATTCTCAATGGCCGCTTGTATGAACAATCATAAGACTCCCAGGTAGAGATGGGCGAATTTCCCGAAATTCATTTAGTTCACTTCGCTGAATTTCTCGGCAAAAAATAACTTTGTTCCGAATTACTTCGGGACAAATCACGTTAAAAAACGGCTATTTCTAGGCTGCACAGAGCCTGCAGGGTGCTGTAGAACGTTGTGCCATGCTTAAATATGCAGAGGGAGCTTGGTTTGGTCTTCATACAATGTTGTGTTTTAGTATCACACGCACGTGACTGCCGCCGCTCTTAGAATCGCTTCACTATAAAATTCCCTGGCACTTAAAAAGGGCAAAACTGACCAAAAAAACTGAAGGGGGAATGTAGACTGATAAAGTCATGGCAGCGACAGCTGGAAAAAAACAAGCTGTGGGCTCAGGTTGCAACATCAGTGACAGAGTGTGGAGGTGACGGTGGCAGCCACAGCAAACATGAGGTCAGAGTAGCACATGACATTCTGGAGGTGGCAAAAACAGGAATAGGCCACAGAGTGGGACAATGACACAGTGTGGAGGTCTTGGCAGCAGCCACAGCAGCAGCATGAGGTCAGAATGGCACAATGATATTCTGGAGGTGGAAAAACAGGAATAGGCCACAGAGTGGGACAATGACACAGTGTGGAGGTCACGGCAGCAGCCACAGCAGCAGCATGAGGTCAGACAGTGGCACAATGACAGAGTGTGTAGGTCACGGCAGCAGCCACAGCAGCAACATGAGTTCAGACAGTTGCACAATCACATTCTGGAGGTGGAAAAAACAGGAGTAGGCCACAGAGTGGGACAATGACACAGTGTGTAGGTCAAGGCAGCAGCCACAGCATCAGCATGAGGTCAGCAGTGGCACAATGACTTCTGGAGGTGGCAAAAATAGGAGTAGGCCACAGAGTGGGACAATGACAGTGTGGAGGTCAGGGGGACAGCCCCAGCGCAGCATAGGGCAGACAGTGGCACAATCACATTCTGGAGGTGGCAAAAACGGGAGAAAGCCCCAAAAGAGTGGGACAAGGGACACAGTTTTAACGTCACCGCACAGCCCACAGCAGCAGCAGGGAGGTCAACAGGGGCACAATGACACAGGGGTGGAAGGTCACCCCCAAGCACCCAAACAGCAGCACCTTTAGGTCAAAACCGGCAAAATTTAAACAGTGTGGGGGGGTTCACGGCGCACCCCACAGCAGCAGCATGAGGTCAGACAGGGGCCCACAGTACACGTGTGTAGGTCACGGAAAGCACCCCCAGCGGGAGCTTAGGCCCAGCCCGTGCCAATGACATTTGTGTAGGTAAAGGGCAGCAGCCACAGGCAGCCCCTAAATGTCGCAGGTGGCTCAATGAAAATTCGGGGGGTGGAAAAAAACCGGATTAGGCCACAGAGGGGGAAAATGACACAGTGGGGGAAAAGGTCAGGGCAGCACCCAAACACAGCAGCATAAGGTCGGGCAGGGGCACAATTTTTTTTCCTGGAGGTGCAAAAACGGGAGAAAGGCCACAAAAGGTGGGACAATGAAACAGTGGGGTGGGCCCAGGCAGCAGCCAAGAAACCAGCATGGGGTCAAGAGTGGAAAACAATGACACAGTGTTTTAGGCCCACGGCACAGCCCAGCAGCGCATGAGGTCAGACAGGGGGCACAATAAACAGGGGTGTGTAGGTCACGGCAGCACCACAGAAAGCACCCTTGAGGTAAAGGGGAGTGGCACAATGACACAGTGGGTGGGTCACGGAAGCACCCACAGCAGCAGCATGGGGTCAGACAGGGGCACAATGAGACAGTTTTTAGGTCCGGCAGCACCCCACAGCAGCAGCAGAGGACGGGCATGGCAAAATCACATTTTTGGGGGTGGCAAAAACGGGAGTAGGCCACAAAAGGGGGACAATGACACAGTGTGGGGGGCCAGGGCAGCAGCCACACACAGCAAGGGGTTTCAGACAGGGGGCAAAATTGACAGGGTGTGAAAGGCCCGGGGCCCGCAGCCCCCAAGCAGCAAAAGAGGTCAGACAGGGGCACAATGACACAGTGTGTAGGTCACGGCAGAAAGCCAAAACGGGCAGCTTTGGGCCCAGACAGTGGCACAATGACTTCTGGAGGGGGGCAAAAACAGGGGGTAGGCCCCGAGTGGGACAATACACCAGTGTGGGGGTTTCACAGGCGCAGCCACAGCAGCAGCATGAGGTCAGACAGGGGCAAAAACCACAGGTTTTTGGTCACGGCGCAGCCACACCCAGCAGCTTTAAAGGTCAGACAGGGGGCACAATGACATTCGGGAGGTGGGAAAAAACGGGGAGTGGGCCCACAGAGTGGGACAATAACACAGTGTTGGGTAACGGCACACCACAGCAGCAAAAAGGGGTTCAGACAGGGCACAATGACAAGTTTTGGAGGGGGGTTCCCAAAACCAGTCCCTGGTAAGATGGGTTGGCAAAAATGGAAAAACGGGCAGCAGATTTGGGGGCATCAGGCGGGGGGGGCGGCATCAGAATAGGGGCTGAGGCGGGTATTTTTAAACCCAGCCCTAAATTCTCAAAATTTTGGGTAAGGCGTCATGGCTGATGAAGCCCTACGCCAAAGGGCCCTTTGGGTTTGTTTAAATCCGGGCCGATCCACCCTGACTACACTTGAAAAAGGGCCCAGTCTTCCAAACTTTTCCCCTTGGGAAAAATTTTCGGGTTCCCCTTTTGGGGTAACGATGGTCCCCATTGCACTAAACCACCCCCTCTGATGCCAAACTACGGGGCCGGGGCAGCACAGTTCACCACTGCAAACTCGGAAAAGTTGGGGCCCAAACACACCCAAATTTTTGGCTGCCCAGTATTTCCAGGACCCTTCTAACGGGGTGGCCCAATTTGCTTTCCAAGTAGGGCCACCCCCTTATTTGGGTTCTGGATCTCCTCCGGGCCCCTGCTCCCTGCGCTGGCGCCCGGGCCCCCCCTCACAAGGGGGGTAAAGGGAAATTTTTGCCTCATCAGTGACTCCAACTTGGGTTTTCTGCGATGGACCCAATACGGGCCCCGACCCCCCCCCCCCCCCCCAGCACCCCGGGGCAGTAAAACGTAAGCCTGAAGAACCCCCCTTTCAGACCTGTCAGAGGGGGGACGATCCCGGGCACATGCAGCGGCCAACTGACACAGAAAATTTCCCTTTTGAAATTTGAGTTTGCTTCCCTCTAAATACGGGGAAAACGGCTCCCCTTTTTTGGAAACCGGTACGGGGTCCAATGGGGGTGGAGAGCCAAAAGGCTCCCTCTCCCGGATGCTGACTATTCAGTTTGTCATAGCCAGGCAAATAAAGGAAACCCTGGGGGCCATCTCCCACAAGTGACCCCGGGGGCTCCCTGCCTCCATCTCCCTGAAATACGGGCCAGGGTTCTTGGCGGGTCACCCTCCCTCGTCTTCCCTCATCCCCCTCTACCCCCCTTCCAGCTGCTCCTGCTCCCCCCTTTTCTTTAAACCTGGGTAAAAAATTTCCACCATTTCCCAAACAATGCTTCTGCTCCAATGTCCCCTCCCCCCCTCCTCCTCCATTTCAGTCCCCAAACCCGGACTCATTGGCCGCGAATGTAGTCCCACGTCTCCAGTCCCCTGCCCAACAGATTTTTAGCATCGGGTTTTCCCGGACATGAAACGTGGAATGACGTTATTCCCTCCCGGAAATGTGGCGACTGACAAATAAAGGGGCCTCCTCGAATGGGCCCAACAAACGGCAGGTGTCAAAGCATGAGCTGCCACGGGGTTTACATCAAATTACCCCAGGGGGGTTTCTCCTGTCCCCCCTGGATCATTTAAAAAATTTGTTAATAGCCTTTCTCTTTTTCATACAGGTTTGGGCCAAAAATGTGCGGGAGGAATTAACAACGGGGAAACATCGCAAAATAGATGGTTGGGGGAGGCCTTTTTACCCCCGCAACTCGGGAAGGGTGGTTTCCCCGGGTTTATAGGGAAAGGATGAAAGTGCATGCACAGTTTCCTGGCCCTTTTTTTAAATCCTTTTGAAGCCCGGGGGAAGCTTCAGGGAAACCTTTTTACAACCAGATTGAACACGTCGCCAAGCAGGGGGCATGGACCTCCCTCCTCAGTGCAGCGCGGAAAACCATGTCCTCCCATTGTCCGTCACCATGGTTTTTCCCAAATTTTCAGTTGGCGCGGAGAAAGCCCCACATCGATTTTTTGCTGCATGACGCGGAGCGTTCCCCCCTGTGGGGACTTTCGTTCGGGCCCACAAGCCAGGGGTTTGAAAATTCTTGACAACCGCTTGCCCTACACATGTGGTATGAAGGAGCATACTTGTTGGGGGGCTGAGAGGTGGTGGGGGGAGAAAGGGGGCGGACATTGGGGCAGGAGCCCCAGTTTGACAACGTGGAGAGAAAGCGGCGTCTCCTGTCCCAAATTTTTTGGTGGGGCCTGGGGGGAAGCACATTCCCCCAGTGGGCCCTAAAGGACAAGTACGGGCCCGACCGTGGTTTACAACTCCAGACCCCGCGCTGCCGTTCACCTTGGACCAAACCCATAAGTCAAGGACTGCCCCCCTTCTGTTTTTAAAATATTTTTTTGAAGTGCTGGTTTCTTTCCTTTTTTAAAAAAAATTACGGGTTGGGGAAATCCCTCTCCCCGGCCCCAAAAACCCTTTAAATTCTCTGAAGGGGGCAGAGTCCACCATTTTTTAAGGGGAGGGAATGCAGTAAACCCAAAAACTTGGACAGGGGCAGGTCAGCTGCGGCACCTTTGGATGGTTTTGGAAAGCATACTTTTGTTCCCCTTTTCATCCCTCGCTGAAAGACTTTCTGGCGCCATGAGTTTGCCCAGGAAACAGGACATCTGGACCGGGGGATGAGTCCCAAAAAGAAACCCCTCCCCTTTTGCAATGGTGGAGCCCTTTACCCGGCTGGGAATGGCAGGGGTGCCACTGGGCGCTGCGCTTTCTGTTTTCTGCGGGGGCAGGAAAAGGAAACCCCCACAAACTGAGCCACGTTTTCTTTTCCCCCGGGGCCCCCCGGGTGGGGACCTGCATGTGTTTACGCAGGGGCCCTTGTCCCCAAAGTTAGCCCCGGCCACGTTCAAATTTCTCTTGCAGAATTTTACCCCAATTTCCCCTATTTCGGCTCCTCCGGTGTCCCTTTGCAAAGAACTCCCCCCACCGCCCCAGTATCGGATTTTTACCGGCCCCCCCCCCCCCCCAAACCCCCGGGACTGATTGGGCCCTGCCGGGCCCCTGCCCCCGCGAGGCCCCCTTTCCGCTACTTTCTTTGGGCCTACGAAGCGGGTTTTTTTTCCCCATGGCCGCTTAATTAACCCCCGGGTGAAAAATTTCGCCAAAGAATTTTAGCCAAACCCCAAAATAACCCCAGCTTTGTAGCGTGTTTCAAAGCGGTGTTTTTTACACCACACAACAAGAGATAAAATTTTAATTAACATTTTTTCTTTTGAATTAGGGCCCCACAGGAAAAAATGGGATATATTTGGCGGTGAAAATGGTGGTTTTTTGGAGTCCCCCAAAAGCTAATAACAACGCTTAATTAAAACCCCTTGGAAAGTAAAAATTTCGCCAAAGAATTGGCCACCACAAACCCACAGCTTTGTACGTGTTTACAAATGCGGGTTTTTTACGCCCCCACAACAAGAGATTAAAAATTTTAATTAACATTGCTTGGTTAATAGGCTACAGATAAAAAAGTATATATTTTGGCGGTGAAAAATGCGGTTTTTTTGGGGTCAAACCCCATTAAAAAACAACGCTTTAAATTTGCCCTGGATGTAAATTGCCCAAAAAAATTGAGCCCCCACAAAATTTCTAGCTTTGTACGGTTAAATGCGGTTTTTTTTTACCCCACACAAAAAGAGATAAAAAATTTTAATTAACCCTTTTCTTGTGAAAATTTTTTCTAAAAGGAAAAATGTATATATTTTGGCTGTAAAAAGGTGGGTTTTTTGGGTCACCAAAAGCTGAATAACAACCTTAATTTTAAACCCCTTTTGGGTTTTAAATTGGGGCCAAAGAAATTTTGGCCCCCCACAAACTACTAGCTTTGGTACGTGTTTTCAAAAAGCGGTGTTTTTTTTCGGGCCCCACAACAAGAAAAAAATTGTAATTAACCTTTGCTTGTTTTAAATTTGGCCCACAGGCAGGGGCGTTGCTTAAAGGGGGGCCCAAAAAAATCCGGGCTCGGGGGCCCCTTTGTTTTTACATTTTTTCCCGTAGGGCGGGGTTCCACAAAGTCATTTTTTAAAAGCCCAATTTGAACTGCGGGTTCCATTTGGGGGAAATGTCCCCTTCTCCCCCAGCGTAAAAATACCAAACGGAAATTTTACCCGGAAGACGACCCTGGGGAAACAAAAGCTCTTTATAGAGGGGCGTTTTAAAGCGCAAATACCCACAAAACGCAAACCCGCAAAAACTTTCCCCGTGAAAGTACCCCTTTGTCTGGCTGCAGCACTAAAAAAAAGTACGCCAAAACCCCGCAAAAAAAAGGAAAAAAAAATTATATTCCCAAAACAATTTCCCAAAAAAACCCTCAAGGCCCCCCCGGGAGCTTACATGTGTAAAGGACAAAACAGCAGGATTTTTTTTATTTACGCAAATGGGGCAATATGGTGGATATGTGTGTTTATACACATAAACACAGCTATATACAGTACATACACATTTACATACATATAAACACACATATGCATGCACACACATACATATATATATATATATACACGCACAAACACACATGCATACATATATATATTACACACATGCATACACACACATACATATATATATATATATATATATTTTATATACATATATATATACACACAAACACACATATATACACACATATATATTTATATAATATATATATAACACAAACACACATGCATACACACATATATATTTATATATATATAACACACACACATGCATACATATATACAACACATGCATACATATAAACACATGCATACATATATACACACACATGCATACATATATACACACATGCATACACAAATACACATATATACACACACATGTATACACACAAACATTATAACACATGCATCCCAAAAAAAACATATAACACACATGCTACACAAATACACATTATACCACAAAACATACACACAAAAATATATACACACAAATACACATATACACACACATACATACACACAAACAATTACACACAGCAACACAAAAACATATATACACCATGCATACACAAATACCATATAACACACACAGCATAAAATTACATATATACAACACACATAAATATGTGTATACCACGAATATACATTAAGTAAAATTTCATATTTATAAGATTATTGGTTTTTCCCCCTTTTTAACATTTAGTACTGGTCCTACAGGGGGCTACTCACCCTTTGAACCTCCCGGGCCCTTGGATGATGCGCTGCTGTTTCCCCCCAAGGCTGAGTTGTTTGTATGGTCCAGGACCCGGAGCCACACAGCGGGGGGAGGACTCCCCCCCCTCACTATTCCGGGCTGCCGGGCTCTATCGCGGGCGCACACGGGAAAGGGTTCCTGCAGTCAAGCTTCAGGGAGTACCGCCCCCTCCCCCCCTGCAATGCCCCAGCTGGGCGGGTCGCTCTCCCCCCCCCTCCCTGCACTGGGGAATGGCCGTGGAGCTGTACGTTGTTTGAGGATCACAACAGCCAATAATTGTCGGCGCTGCAGCAATAAAACCCCTCCCCCACAACCCCGGGGGCTGACACTCGGGGCACAGGCAGGATTGTTCGGGGCTTGTGCCCCGAATAAACTAGCCTAGCGACGCCCCTGGCTACAGGAAAAATTTATATATTTTGGCGGTGAAAATGACGGTTTCTTGGAGTTACCACAGCTGAATAACAACGCTTAATTAACCCCTGGATGTAAATTGCGCCAAAGAATTGAGCACCAAAAATGAAGTGGTATTTGTATTGTAAAAACGCTTTTTTCTTTAAATGAATACAACGGGAACTGGCTTAGATCCCCTTGGATATTCAATGTGCTGTGTAGCAGATGGGATTTAAAATGTAATTTTGCAGCTGCAGTGGACGCAACGGGATTTCAGATCCAATACCCAAAAAAATTAAAATAGAACATTAAGAGAAGCAGTCTCTAGACAAGCTGGGGACACCCCACAAAAATCGCTTTTATAAAAATCAGTTCTTCAGTAACAATCAGCCGCGGCAGCACCTTCCCTGATCAGTACAGTGAGAGCGGTATAGCTCCTAGCGTCGCGCCCGGATTTATATAGTGCGGTGCCCGTAAACAGAATCCCCCGGTCTCTGATTGGCTTCATCTCTGCACATGTCATGCAGGCTATGCCCTTCTTCCTCTCAGAGTTCTTTGCCCATGAAAACGCCATTGTGCCCCGCAGCCATTTTATCAATGAAAAGCACACTTCGTTCACCCGAAGTACCCCAAACTTCGACTTCGTTCAGAACCGAAGTTTCCTGAAATTCTAAATGAATTCCACTTCGTTAGAATCAATTCGCCCATCTCTACTCCCAGGTCATTTGGACAGTTACAAATAATTATTTAAGCGCTTCTTAAATTTTACCATTTGGATCATATTTTATTAGTATACAGACCTAGTAAAGTTTAACTTAACCATGATATCTCAGCTTTTCATTATAACTATTCTTTAATCACAATTGGCTATCGGATCATACAACTGGCTATTGAATCGTACTCAGAGAGTGGTGGTAAATCATTCCTAGTCTGGGTGGTCCCCGGTTATGAGTGGTGGGCCCCAGGGCTCAGTATTGGGTCCTCTTTTATTTAATGTATTATAATGATATTGTTGAGGAGATCAATAGCACGGTTTCTATTTTTGCAGATACACCAAGCTAGTAGGGGATGCATCAATGGAAGAAGCTCATAAATTTTCAAGCAGACCTGGACACACTAAAGTGTTTGGGCCTCCACTTGGCAAATGAGGTTCAATGTGGGTAAATGTAGGTTCTGCATCTAGGTAAGAATAATCTGCAGGCATCATATGTCTAGGGGAGAAAAACTTGGAGAATCACTTGTTAAGAAAGATCTGGGCGTTCTTGTAGATCATAGACTACAGAACAGCAAGCAGTGTCAATCAGCTGCCTCTAAGGCAAGTAAGATATTGGCGTGTATTAAAAGAGGCATGGATGTAATTCTACCGCTGTATAAAGCATTGGAGCGACCTCACTTAGAATATGCTGTTCAGTTCTGAAAAGATTTAATAGAGCTAGAGAGAGTGCAAAGACTAGCAACCAAACTTATAAGGGGAATGGAGCATCTTAGTTATGAGGAGAGGTTAGTAGAATTGAACTTATTTAGTCTTGAGAAAAGACAGCTTCGAGGGGACATGATTCATTTATAGAAATATATAAATGGTCCCCACAAAAAGTATGGGGAAAAATTATTTCATGTAAAGCCCCCTCAAAAGACAAGGGGATATTCCCTTCGGCTAGAGAAAATAGGATTCAATCTCCAGAGGAGAAGAGCGTTCTTCATTGTAAGAACTGTAAATCTGTGGAATTGCCTGCCTGAGGAGCTGGTCACAGCAGGAACGGTTGGGAGTTTCAAGAAAGGCTTAGATAACTACCTGAAACAAAAAAATATTAATGCGTATGTAGCTATGTAAAATTCTGGATCCTGGCTGGTGGCGGCTCTGGGGTCAGAGATGGGATCTCCCCTGGAGCAGATTTGTTTTTGCCTTGTGGGCACAGAGCTGCCATGACCTGTGTGATGATGACTCACTGCTATCACATAGAACAAACAGCAGGGGGGAGAGATGTTTACAGGTCAGTCACTGAGGGAACAGAAATAGCCAGGGAGGTCATTAATTCACTTGTAGTTCCTTAACAAAAACAGATGAACAAAGCAATATATTTGGAAAATGTCTTTATTTTGTGTTCCCTACATTTTGAAAGCTATTCTTTGTAGTGAGACAACCCCTGTAAATATCTGAACAGATCTAGTCATTTAATCTTATCTGTGCTGTTCCTTTACTTATTGCATATATCTGTGTCTTGGTATCATTATACACTGCAGTTTTCTCACACTTTGTGCAGCAATCTCTGGCAAAAAACTACAATCCACCTCTATGTATACATGTAAAACACTGGCAATTTCTATTGTAAGGGAAAAACTTTTACCATTACCATCCTCATTGCAACAGAACCAATATGTAGGGCAATAATTCATAAAGAGCACATGTAAAAGGGTAAAACAGTATCTAGAATTGTTGATGTTTAGTACAGGATTTGTTTGGAATTTTTTTAATTTTTTTCCCTTTTTAAGAAGTTAAAAAAGAAAAATTAAAAAAAATTTTTTAAAACCCAAATATTCCCATTGAATTTTTAATCCCCCAAAAACCTTGGTTGCTTTTTACCCATCACATTTAGACAAGGTTTAAGTTTCAAAAACCAATAATCAAAATTTTGTTAAATTTCATTTGGTACACAGTTATGAGACAAAGAAGGAAGGGGAAAGGGAAAAGGGGGCCCTGTCTGGGGAAAAGGGTTTTAATTTCCCCCAAAAGGTAGGGTTCATACATTCAACTTTTTAAATGCAGTTTTTGAAGCGGGAAAAGGGAAATTTAAAATTTAAAAAACAATGAGAATTATTAGTCTTTCCTTGTGTCCTCCAATTATGATCCATTCCTGGTTTTGGCTTCAAAAATGAAATCTAAAAAAAACCCAAAATTTGTAAACCCCCCCCTAAGGGGTAGCAAGGAATGTTTAGAAGTGACATTTTTTGATACTTCATTTTTTAAATAAAAATTGTTTTACACGGGGCCCGTAGCAAAAAGATAGGGGCCCCATGTAAAACTTCAGTGGGGGGCCCTATTCCCCCAAACCCCCTTTCCCCCAAAACTGTTTAATTGACTTATCTATTTTAAGGTTAGTAAGTTTTTCCAAGGGCCACATTATAATACTACATCCCAATAAAAAAATTTATAAAAAGACCAAAAAATACAGTCACATATCATACCATTTATGATTTAATCCCACTATAATGTTAGTGACCCAAACCCATTATACTAAGACCAATAATACCCAATAATAACAATATACAAAGACCAAATAATACTCCCACAGGGTTTGACCACATATCACCCCCATAAACGGCCCTGAAAAATACCATTGTACTTTTAAATAAATTATAAACGTTACACTAAGACCCATTACCCCATACGGGGAACCTTTATAGAGGAACATCCCAGTGTAATAAAGGTTTTGACCCCGAAAGTGATAAAAAAGGGCAGTTACATTTAGGGACCACAGGTATGTCTTTTTTTTGATGGGGAGTCTTTTCTCTCTTTATTTTCCCTTTTTCCCGCCCGGGACCATAACCGTCTTCTCCCGGCCAAAAATACCCCTAAGAATTTCCCCCACATAAAGATTTTAAAAAATTCAAAAAAGAAAAAGGGGCCCCTCCACCCAATTTTTGGGGCCCCCCTATTTTTTCCCAACCAGTGGGTTAGGAACACACTCCCATTTAGTAACACCCCTTCCCCCCCAAAATTAGAATGAGATAGGAAAACATTTATTTTGGGAGTAGGTTGGGCCCCTAAAAATTAGTCAATAAAACCCGGACTCTTCCTTTTAAAAGTAGGAAAAAAGCCCCCAATTCAAAATAGTCCCCTCATAGTAGATAAAAAAGATGGGGGCCCCTTTACTAGAGGGGGAAGTATATTTTGGCCCCCCTTAGAAATTTACTGTATTTTAAAACCCCCCTTAATAAATAGGAAGATAGGGCCACTTCTAGTAGGTAGGCAGATTGATTTTGCCCACATAAGTAGGTAGGTAAAAAGGGCCCCTTCTAGTAGGTAGGCGGGTAGAAGGGGTTTCCTTATAGTGGGGTCCGGGGCCCTTTTAAATGGGTAGGTAAGAACCCTCCCCCCCCTCTTGGTAAAAAAAATAAAAAAAATAAAATTCCCCTCAGCCCCCCCAATTTTCCCCCCTCCCGAAATCTATCTTTGAATCCGGAAAAAGGCGCGTAAACATCATGAGCGGGCCCCCCCCGGGGGACCCCCAGCTCAGGCGTTAGTTGGCCCAAAAGCTATGCATGGGTTTTAAGGGCCTATTTCGGGCAGGGGAAAAAATGCCCTCATACACCCGCGCCGCTGCCTTCATTGGACTAAGCCTCAACCACTGTCTGCACCGTGCAGGCGGCGGCTGTGATCGCTCCCCTGGGGGTCACATAGACATGTGAAAATAGATGCAGTGTTTAGTGAAGGCCCTCGGGGGTTCAGGGCCCGGGTTGAAGGGGCGCCCTCAGGAATCCTGTAGTACCCCAGGGTTTTTACACCCAACAAAATTTAAATTTTGGTTTTTTCGAAAATTTTTTTTCTTTTTTAAAATTTGTATCTGGGGTTTTTTTCTCATCAAAAAAGAGTAATCCCAAATTTAAAGGGGTTTAAAATAAATTTAAAATTGATTTTAATTTTTAAGGAAAAATACAGCTGGAAAAAGGGAAAAAAAAGATTTTTTTAAAAATGAAACCATAATTTATTGTAAATGCAAAAGAACGCCCTTTTATTGTCTGTGACATTTTATTGAAAATTTTATTTTAAATTACAATATTTCCCTTTTTTATTCAAATTTTTACCCAAGCTTTTAAAAATTAGGGTACAGATGGGGATGAGATGTAAACATATTTCAGTGTTCAGGAGGAGCAATGTATCAGCTGCTTCACAATTTCAGACATTACAAATGAAATATTATGTGAAGAAGGCCAAACCAGTTATGTAAGTCTCAAATGAGAAGGCTAAACTATTAGTGCCCGAACATAAAAGTGGGAGGAAAAGTTTACAGAGTAATATTAATTTTATGTGTGCGCCTTTGTCTAGAATTCTAAAGCTTTAAAGTTTTTTAAATATTTTCTACCAAAAAAAATTTCAAAATAAAATGGGGTTTAAAAAATTTTGCATAATCCTAAAATTAGTGGGGGAAGAAACCAAAAACTGGTGGGATTGACGATTGATAGGTCATATCTTTGTGACTTGGTTCCCCTATAAACAAAAAGGGGGAACCCGTTTCCCTTTTTAAAGAATGGGCAGAAACTAAAAACCCTTTTTGGGCCCCCCTAAAAAGGCTGGGTTTAAGGACGGTTTTTCCCAGGGTTTTTTTTGATTTAGAAACCCTTGAAAACCCAAAGCAAAATTTCCCCTAGTTTAATAGAAAACCTTCGAATTACACGAAAAAATTTTCTGCCCGGTGGTTTTTTAGGCCTTGGCAAATTCCCAAAAAAATTAGAAAAAGGGTTATTCTTCTGCAGGTTTTGAAATAAAGTTAAATAGAAGTAATGGGGAAACGGGAGAAAGTGAAAAAGTGAACGGGTTTTTTGTGCTTGTGCTTTTTTTGGCCGGGTTTTTTGGGGTTTTTTGCATTTTTTTTGTGGGTTTTCATCCCTTTTTGAAAAAAAAAAGGGGAACGAAAGCCCCAAAAAAGTCCCCCACAATCCCTAAAATAATATAAAGGGTTTTGGGGGTTTATATGGATAAAATGGGGAAGGTTGGGGATATCAACTTTGTTTTTTCACATTATTAAAAGGGAGGGGGAAAAAAAATTTTAAGATTGGGGGGTTGGCATGTTGGCCATTTTGAAAAATCGGCCAATTTTTTGGGTCCCAACCCTTTTTTTTTCCCCAAAGGGAAGACATCATGTAACACATCAAACTTATTGAGAATTTCACAAGAAAAACAATAGTGTGCTTGGGGTTTGGTTTTGCGTTATCCCTTTTGGGTTGGGTTTTTAAATAAAATTTTATTTTTAAAATTTTGCCCTTTTATTTGGATTTTTTTTAAACCAATTGACCCAAAAATATATATAATTGTAACACTAAACCTAAATTGAGATTAGGATTTCTTTTTACTGCATTTCCATGGGTTAATTTACGCTTTTCCCCAACTCTTTCCGTCCCCGTGGCGCCCGTTGCAGAAAAATACAAAAAGTGACATTGGAAATGAAACACAGAGGCCCGAAGGGTTCGGGGGAAGGGGTAAAATTTAAAATCATTCAAAAACCGTAAAAAAACAAAAAAACCTCTGACTCCAATTCAAAGTTAGGTTTACCATTCCAATCAGGATTAGAGTTAGAATTAGGGTAATGGATTAGGGTAATGGATTTAGCTTCAGGATATTCAGATTGTAAGCTCTCACGAGGGAGGGTTTCCCCCACACCCTTTTTTTCTTTGTAAGTACTTTTTTAAAGTGTTTAAAGGGCTGTATGTTTACCCCTTTAATTTTTTAAAGTGCCCGCGGAATATGTTTGGGGGGAAAAAAATAAAAAATTAATTATTGATTTTTATTATTATTCAGAACCTACTTTTTCACAAGTTTGGTCGAATTGAGGAGTGTGGGGGACAGATTTAAGCAACATTATTTGGGATAAATGCCATATTTTCAATTTCTTCACCTAAAACTGTCTTATATTCATTGATAAATCAACCTCTTTTTGCCCCATAACCTATACATTTCCAGACTTGCATTTATATTTCTGCAGTTTCATCTTTTAATGTTATTTGCTTGTTTAGTATATTCTGAAAATTAAATTCTTTCCAGAATGCAAGACAGTAATGTGATGTAGATCAGGATGCTATTGGGGCAGGACTCTAAAGGAGTATGTTTGTTATGGCTGTGCAAAATATCAGGGTCCATTCAGAGAAAATATCATTGTAGCTAGTGAAGTTTTTATGTAAATTATGTCAACATATACTTTTTCTCTCTTATACCGGGCCATGATTGACCATCTTAGAGAAAACCGTTATACAATGCTGTAAAAATCAATTCAATATCAAGCCTCAAATTATTCTAATGCTAAATCAGAAAATACACATCAGCGTGCTTTCACACGGAGAGTTTTTTGGTGTGTTTATGGATGTGTTTTTTGTGCAGAAAGGCACAGCAATTAATGCTGTACATCTCTGCACAAAAATGGCATCTAAAAATGCATCAAAAACTGCACCAAAAACCGCACCAATAATGCTCTGTGTGAAAGCACCCTTAGGCTATGTTCACACGGCTTAATTGCGTGCCGTATTAAGCCCCACAATTATGCCGTGTGTACGGGGGCGGGGCAGCCGCCTGCCCGCCGGCCCCATAGACATGCATTATTCTCGGCGCGTATACGCCATGAATAAGTGACATGTCACTTCCTTCCCGCTCGCTGTATTGTGCGAGCAGGGAGAGGAGAGGTAATCCATAGTTCTCTATGAGAACTGTGGATTACCGTAATGACTGGGACGTATTTCAGCCTGTAATTCGCGCAGTTTGGCGCGAATTACGGGCTGAAATACATCCCAGAATAAGCCGTGTGAATATAGCCTAAGATAGTTTCAGAATGTGGGGGCTCAGATGAGGGCATTTTAAAGATAACCCTCTGCTATTTGTAACTGGCAGGGTCTGATTTATTTTTTCATTGACAGTGCAGTTGTATGGCCAACAGTTTATGTGTATGCCAGCTTAAAGGGGGTGGAGGTCCCAGCAATTTGCAATTAGGGCCACATGTATGAAATGGTTTTGGTCTAAATCTCACTTTTTTCCCCCATAGAAACCTATGGGCAAAAAAGTGAGTTTTAGACCAAACCCGTTTCATACATGTGTCTCTTAGTTTATTGTTAAGGGACCCTTGGGAATTGTTATAGTGGAGAACTCCCTAAGTTACTGAATAGCTGAGTGATGAGATAAATGTTCTTGTCCTATATGATATGCAATACAAATAGTCACATTATTTATTGATTAAAATCTACTAAAAATAACATGGGAAATATTAAAAAAAATGTAATTGCCTAAATTAGCAGGATTATTTAGTACAATATATCAGTGAAATAATAAATAGCAAATAAATAGGATACAATCATAACTTTTGATCCCTTTTTGTAACAATCTATGTTGCTGCAACATAAAAGGTAATGTTTTGGAGGAAAGAACATATGTTATACACCTGTGGCCTCTTGATGAGAGATAAAAGATATGACCTTAAACAATCCTGACTACAAAGAAAAGTAACAAGTCTCAGGTGCTTGCAGTGAAGAAGGCATGAAATATAGACCCTCTGCAGCAACCTGTGTTCATATCCCATGGGAGTAGAATGATCCCTTTTATACAAGAGTATTTATTTATTATTGTTTCCTCTGCTTTGTAATTTGTCTTAGAAGCAACAGATAGTAAACAGATCATGATAATATCATGATTATTAACTCCAAACCTCATGGAATTTATACATTTGCTGCACTCGGAGTTTCCCAGTAGATAGTAAGAATCGATGATTTGTTGCATTGAGGAATGGTTGTGGGTAATAGAACTAAGGAGAGAGAAAACAGTTGAACTACTACACATATTTTGTGATATAACATCTGGATGTGATCAATTGCCAAAACTTTGCATCACATTTAAAGGGGTTAACCCACAACCCCTCTTCCTCCCAACTCAGGGACTTTCAAAGGGTATGAGATGCCGAATACAGCACTTGACAATTTTCAGTAGTGCCATCAATTTTGAATGTAGCAGTGTTGAGCATACTCAAATGCTGGTCCCTTGTATTGTATGTGGATGGTTAACTTCAGAAAATTGTTTTCTCTTTATACGTCATTGCTGTCTGTTAGAAATTAGAACTGCACCTCCAGCAAAATTTCTAATGCACTAGTGTTTCTAAAAACTATTTTACCATTGGACAGAGATGCATCTAAGTGAGGTAAACAAAGAAAGGGGTTACCTTTCGTTCTCTGTTATCTGATCCCTGCAATGCATCTAAGGAGTTAAATGTCTTACATACAGACTTGGTCGTTTTGGGGTAGTCCATTAGTTTAAAAAAAAGATTGTGCTGGCTGTGGAGACTTAAAAACAGAAAAAAAGAGTTAACTCACCTTTGAAGCCCTCCGAATATGGTCATGTTCACTGGGCATGTAACACTGCAGCCAATCACTGGCTTCAGCAGTTATGTGTCATTTGTACCACAAGAAACTGCTGAGGCCAGTGATTGACTGCAGTCACATAACCAATGAACGTGATGTCATCAGCAGGGAAATGCTGTTGCTCTGGAATGGAGCAGTTTTTACAGGTGAGTTATCTTTCTTTATTTTTAAGTCCCCCCTCACTCTCCACCTCTGACCAGCTAATGAACAACTCTAATGCCACCAGTACTGTATAAGGTGCCAAAAAATTCAAGAAACAATAGTTGATTTCCACTCTAGCCCTAACTCAGAAATATCCAGCTACTGACTGTATGCAAAAATATGTCGGGAAATAACTTATGAAATAAGCAAACTAATAATTATTGTTAAAGAAATACACCAGAAAATTAATTATGCTGTGAAATGTGGGCTGAAAATATTGAAAATTGACAACTATATACAAGTAATGTCTCAAAAATCTCAGCTTTCTAGCCAATTTGTCCAAAGGGGCATAGCAGGATAAATGTTAGCAGAGTAAGTTTAACGATTTATCACTCTTGATAGTATTTTAAAGTAAACCACAATAAACATGACATATAATTCTATATAAGTCTGGAAAGTCTTGCACCTATTTCCAGATGAAGAATTACAAATTAAATTGACCTGATAACCATTTTCTGTTGGAGATGCTTAAAGTGGTTGTCCACTTCAATATACTCAAGTTTGTTTTTAAAAACACGGGCCCCCAGAGCTTTACCCCCCAATACGGTAAATGTAAGAGAACTACAAACAAAAACCCCCAGGGCCGGGCCCACAAACCAACCAGTTCTTGCTAACTGTGGCCTGAGCCTACTGCCCCGACCCTAACCCAAGTTTTTCCCCAACTCCCCTTGGGGAAGACTTTTTAAAACAGCCCCCTGTTTTCCCCCCTTTATAGTTTCCCCGGGTTTTCCCCAAATCCCAAATGTTAATCACATCTCTTAGTTCCTAAGGAAAAGGCTTTAATACCCGTAAAAAAGTCTAAATTGGGAAAGCATCCATCTTTCAGCCATTTGAAAAGTGGCCCAGATTTAAATGTTACAGCTATACATAATGTTTTAATTAAAGGGTTTTCTTACTTCCCTAACCGATTACCTTATCAAAGGGCATGGCACATCCTTTTCCCCGCTTAAAACCCTTTGGGCACGTATGAAAACGTTTAGGGCTAAAACTACTTTGTTTCCCAAGGTTTCTATGGGCAAAAAAGTGAGTTTTAGACCCAAACCGTTTTATACATGTGGCCCTTAGGGAAGAGCAATGTACCGCCTGGGTTGTTCTGCCAAATAATATAAAAGATTAGCCAATGCGTGTAAAAAAAAAAAACCCTCATTCTCCCCGCCCTTTACCTAAAATTCTTGCTTGGGGCTTACTCTCCCTGGTCTTGTTTACTTTATTCTCCTTTATTTTTCAAAGGAGGACATCAAACTGCGCCTCTATTGGGCTGCAGCAATACTTTTTAAACCCGCCTGAAAAAATATTCAAAGGTTTTGTCAACATGAAGTAAGGAGGGGACAGACCTTGCAAACTCGGATTGGTGGTTGGTGACTTTACTCTTTGGAAAAAATAAAGAAAAAACAGAAGATTTGGTGGGTGTCAGACTGAATCCAGGGTCGGGTGAAAGATGAGTGGAAGCTTTTTTTTATTTTAAATTGGCTGCATTATGTTAAATAACATAATGAAGTAAAAAAAAAAATAGAGTTGGACAGCTTCTTTAATTCTGACTGGTTACAAAAATTCTTAGAATACATGTTCTCCTTTTCTCCTACAATGCTGTCTTAATAAAAGTAATATTACTCTCTTTTACATGTGTTGTATCAAACGACCCATGTATTAATCTTTTATTTGCTACTTAGTTATAGAATTGTAGCTGACCTGCTATGCCTTAGTATTACAGTGGAGGAATTTCTGCCAACAACATTCAACAAAACATTGAACAGCCCAGATGTCTGTCATTCTTTCGTTTCCAGACTATGATAATAAAATAGTTAGGAAATTGCTTGAAACAGGTAAATTAGTCGGGGGCAAAGAAAGTAATTTGAGACAGAAAGGGGCACAAGTCAAAAAAGTAATTTTTTTCTATTTGTTGAGAAAATTTCTCCAATGAAGGTAATAAAAGCCCAATCTTACTTGGGACCCCAAAAAAAAAATAAAAGTTACGGACAAGGGAATAATTCGAATAAAATGAAAGAAAAGAAAAAAAGAAAGAAACAATAAAAACGGAGGAAATAAAGAAAGCAATGAGAAAGTGACTGAATAATATTTTATTCCACATTCAAACAGATTGTTCACTTCTTAAAGAAATAATTTAATGTTCCTATATTCATCTTCCTCTGGTCCTCGGTTCCAGCGAAGTGTATCTCTGGTTTTCTTTTTACAGTCTGCTACTTCAGAATGAGCACGACACCTCTGCAGCCACTAACTGGCTGCAGTGGTCATATGCTTCTACTTATATAACCATTCAGGTTTATACAACATATATACTGTAAATTAAAATATATAATATTATAATATAATAAATAATATAAAAAATATATAAAAAAAATTATGTATATATATTGTATTTTATAATTAATATAATATTAAACAATTTTAATTTTTTGTGAATAGACAGACCCCATTTATGAACTTTTTTAAAATATACATAAATAATATTTTATACCGGTAAAAAGTCGACCCAATACAAACCGAACACCAACTTTGCCCAAAAAAGGGGAAAACAATTGATTGAGTATAAGCCTAGGTGAAAAAAGCACGGTCTGGGAAATTTTAAAAAAAAATGGATACCAAAAAAATTACATAGCAAGGTCCCCCAAGGCAGGGATGCCCCCCCTAAGATGTTATAGACGGTAAGGCAGGTATATGTCCCCCCCCTAGACGGTTTAGGAATATATGCCCCCCCCCCCCATAGGGAGGTTATAGAAGGTATAGGCAGGGGGAATTCCCCCATAAAGGTTTTTAGGAGTATATGTCCCCCATAGGAAGGTTAAGCAGGTCAGTTCGGATCGGGGTCTGGACCCCCAGTGGAGTTGATTTAGGGACCCCCACCATTTAGAGCGTTTCCCCGGCCCCCCCCTGGAATTATTTTAGGGGGCCCCCCAAAAAATACTGTAAATGGAATGCACATGCTTCCTATGCCCCTTTTTTTGTTTTTGTCTCTCTTTTATGCTAATTTTGCCCATTTTGAGGATTATAGCATTAAAAAAAACTCCCGTTTACCATACCAGGGGGGCCCCCCGGGGGTGTCCCCTATTTTCCCCGTGGCCCGTCGGTTGGGGAGGTATTGTCCTCATAGCCGGGGAAGGATAGACAGGGATAGTCCCCCCTAGACGGTTTTAGGTAGGTAAGCCCCATAGGCAGGGTTTTAGGCAGGTATATTCCCCGGGGACCTGTATAACTGAGGAGGGATTTTTTTTGCAATTTTTGGTGCTGAAAAACCGCTTTTACTTTAGTATATAAAGGAAGTTTTGTTTAGTTTTTAAAGAAAATCAAAAAAAGCAAAATAATATCCCCAAATTTAAATTCTCCCTTGAAATTTTTTTTTCTTTTAT
>JAODAL010022808.1:0-63941 GCA_025379985.1 Phyllomedusa bahiana
GGTAAATGGGGGTCTATGAACGAGGGGAACCTGGTAAAAATGGGGGCAAAATGGTAAAGGGGGTATACCGGGCAACAATGGGGACACTCCCTGGAAAAACAAGGGGGGGCACCCGGGGCAACAAGGGGGACACCCCTGGCTAACAATGGGGGCACTACCTGGGAAACAAGGGGGGGCCACTGGCAAAAATGGGGGGTCTACTTGGCAAAAATGGGGCACAAAGGCAACAAGGGGGCACCCCTGGAAAAATGGGGGGTCTACCTGGCAAAAATGAGGCACTACCTCCAACAATGGGGGACTACCGGGGCAACAGGGGGGGCACTCCCCCGGGGCAACAAGGGGGGCCTCCCTGGCAACGGGGGGCACCCGGCTAAAAAAGGGGGGAAAAACCTGGCAAAAAAGGGGGGCACCTACCGGGCTAAAAAGGGGGATCTACCTGGCTAAAAAAGGGGGGCACTACCGGCTCAAATTTGGCCAAACCGGGAAACAAGGGGCACTACTTGGCTACAAGGGGCATCTCCCGGCCGAAAGGGGCATACCTGGTTATGGGGGCTACCCCCTGGCTAAAAGGGCTCTACCTGGCTTTCTTCCAAAGCCTTTGCACTTAGGTGGAGGGGGGGTTTGGTTTTTTGGGGGCGTGGGCATACTGACAAGATGGGCGCCGCTTACTAAGATCCCCTGCTTTTTCATTTTAAAAAAGTTGGCAATTTTGCTAAGGGCCTCATTTTTTCCAGCAAACTTTTTTTTGCCCTAAAACCGGGGGGACTTAGGGGTACAATTTTTTTGTGAGACCCCTTTCAAATTCTGGGAAAACTGCCCATTGAAATTATGGGCGCTATGGGCTGTAACTCGCATGGTTTTCCCCTTTTTTGAATGGGCGTTACCCTTTGCTCGCCTTTATCTATGGCATTTTTCCCTATTTGTTTTTCTGTGGCTTTCTCATGCTGGTGGAATTATCCCTAGACATGGCTCATTAATACGGGACCTGCCTATCTTTCCCATCAGCATTTTGGGGCCCGAGATGCCTTCTGTTGGGGTTCATATATCATTTATCAAAAAGTCTAACGTAAGACTGCTTGTTGCCCATACAACCATCAGAGCTCAGCTTCATTTCTCCAGAGCAGTTTACAAAATGAAAACTGAGCTCTGATTGGCTGCTTTCAGCTTCAATGGGTTGCTATGGGCAACAAAGACAGTCTTCATAAATTAGGCCCCTTAACCCCTTCCGCAAATGGACGTATGCATACGCCCTGGCGATCGCGCGGGTTGTGGGCGCCCCGCGCGATCCACAGGAACCGCGGTAAATTACCGTTTACTTCATGCCACTCACCCCCAGCCGGAGTAGCTCCGGCCGCGGGTAAAAAAACGCATCATTACCGCACCTGCATGGCCGCAAAAATAAAAGGCGCAGGAGGAGGAGTGACCCCCTTTGCCTACATCGGCGAGGCAAGCGCACAGTGCCCCTCCCCGCCCCTACCGGACTCCCCGGTTCTTTCTAAAGCACCGGGTATTCTGGTGAGTCACCATCCCACAATGCATTGTGGGCGGGTTCACTAGTTGCCATGGCGTTTTTGGCAAGCATAACGCTGTGCACAATCCCCTCTTCAAACAGCAATCAAAACGATTGTTTTTTCCCCCAGGGGGGTTTGCTGTTAAAATCCCCGGGAGAGATGAAAAAAATTTGAAAAAAAAAAAAAAAAAGTAAAAAAAAGTAAAACACAACACAAAAAATAAAATTAAAACATGTACACTCCCTTTTTTCCCCCTTTTTAAACAAACCAATAAACCCAAAAAGATAAAAAATAAAAAAAGTACCCAATTGGTATCCGACGTGCGTAACACCCACCCTATAAATCGGTCACTTTAAATTTAACCCAGTAACGCCGAAAAAAAAAAAAACAAAAAACAGTCACAGAATTGAGATTTTTTGTACTCCTGCAGCACATAAAAGGGGAAAAAAACGATAAAAAACTCAATAAACGCCAAAGTTGTACCAATTTAAAAGCGTCAGTTACCCCCAAAAAAAAAAGCCCCTTACATCTGTTAGGGAAAAATAAAAAAGTTAGGCTCTCAAAACAGCGTCATAAATATTTTAACAAAATAAAAAATTTTTTTTTTTTTTTTAAAAAGTGTTTTCCAAAAAAAAAAACGATATAAATGGGGTTCGCCGTAATCGTATCACCCAGAAGTAAAGCTAATGGCATGGATCTCCCGGGTGTGGTTTTTAAAAATAAAAAACTCTACTAGGATTGCAGTATTTTCTCTCCCCCCTGCCTTCCCCAAAAAAACAGTTTAAAACTGATCAAAAAGTCTTGCCCCCCAAAAAAATGATCCCAATAAAAACGCAAAAATTCCCCGCAAAAAACAAGCCCCTACAAGCTCCATACACAGAAAAATAAAAAAGTTAGGCTCTCGACTATGGCATGCAAAAACGTGTTTTTTTTTTTTGAATAAAAAGTTTTTTTATTGTGTAAAAGCATAAAACTAAAAAAAAAAAAATTTGGGTATCGCTGTAATCGTTCGACCTGCTGGTAATACAAACATGTCAGCTATATTGCACTTACCGTGTAAAAAATAAAAAATAAAAAAACCTACCAGGAATGTTGTATTTGTTCAAAAGCCTCACAAAAATTTTAAAAAAAAGTGATCAAAGCGATACCCCCCAATTGGTACTAAAAAAAAACGTCAATCATCCCACAAAAAACAAGCCATAATCAGCTCCGTTACAGAAAACTGAAATGTTATGGCTATCAAACAGGACAACAAAAAAACGCAATTTTTTATAGCCCTATTTTAGTGAAAAAAAGTAATAAAACATAAAAAAAATAATAAAATCTATATCTTTGCAATTGTACCGCCCCCCAAGTAAAGAATCCTGCTTTTATACGCAGGGCGAACGCGAAAAATTGAAGCCCAAAAAAAAATGGGGGAAATTGCTTTTCCCCTCATTTTCATAGCCCAATGAAAAAAAAAAAAAAATTTGGGAACACCTGTGCCCCTAAATGCACAAAACCCCTAATGAGATCTATGGGGGCGTGCGATCCAAAATGGGGGGGCTTGGGGGGGGGTTTTCACCTGTTCGGGTACTTTGGGGGTTTTTGTAAATGCGACATGGCCCCACCAAAACTGCGTTCCAAAAGCCAAGTAACACTCCCCCCATACCCCTGCCATGTACCCAAAACAGCAGTTTACACCCACATGTGGGGTATTGCCAAACTTGGAAGAAATTGCGAAAACAAAGTTTTGGGTCCTTTTTTTTCCAGGTCCCTTGAAAAAAATTAAACTTTTCAGCTAAAATTGCAGATTATTGGAAAAAAAAAATGTATTTAATTTTCAACCCAAACGCTAAAAAAATTTTGTGAAACACCTGTGGGGCGATATACCATACACCCCTGAAATATTCCCTTTAAAGGGGTGTAGTTTCCAATTGGGGTCTTTTTAGGGTATATTTTAAATTTTTTTAGCATTTTGGGGTGTCCGCAAACCTAAATGGCGCCTAAAAAAAAAAGTAAGAAAATGAGACCCAGAGCCCAGTGGTGCCCCTCCTATTCGGGGCTTGGGGGTTAGCCAAATAGTGCACTGGGGCCACATAGGGATATCTTTGAAAACGCCAAAATTTGGGGAAAAAATATAAGTTGCATTTCGTTCCTTTTTACCGTATTCTTGTGAATAAGTAAAAAAATTGAAATTCTAAAAAAAAAGTAAAATTTTAAATTTTTCATTCCACTTTGTTTAAAATTCCCTGTGAAAACCTAATGGGTTAATAAACTTCCAAATGCTGTTTTTTAATACCTTTAAAGGGGGGGGTTTCTTAGATGAGGTCATTTATGGGGGGACAACATACAGGTCAACAAAGTCAGTTAAATAAGGGCCCTAAAAAATGTATATTTCAAATTTTTTTTGAAAATTTACTAAAATTTTTTAAACCCCCCAAACCGTAAAAAAAAAAAAAAAAACATTTAAAAAATGATGCCCAAAAAGCAGACATATGGGAGATGCCCTTATAAAATTTTTTTGGGGGGTATTACTGACTTACAGCAGAAATTTTTTAATTTAAATTGGTACATTTTTTTAAATTTTTTTACGATCTTTTTATATTTTTACAAAAAAACAAGATTTTTTGGGCCACAATTTCTTACTATTTTTAAACAAATGTGTCACGGGAAAAAAAATCTCTGAAACAATGGAAAAGGGTTAAGGGTCAAAAAGTTATTCTCACATAAATTGACACATTACAGATTTAAAAAAAATGGGACTCTGCCAGGGAGGCCAAAACTGGTCCCCCCATAAAGGGGGTTAAATCCACCAATGCCATTCCATTTAATTTCCAAGTACTGTAACAAGGTGTTGATAAGAGCCACTCTACTCATACACAAAACCTCTTCACATGGTTTGGTGTAGGAGCCATGAATGGTGTTCCCAAAAAGAGGATTTCAGATCCTTTTGGGACAAAGCGGGGAGTGTTTACTCCAACAGTTTGTTTGCTTTTTCTGTGTTAAAATTCCATGTACTTTCAAAAAATATACTCTTTAAGAAACCCTATTTTCCTTGTACATATTTAATTTGGGGAAAAGGGGGGAGCCATATTTTTATATCACACCCGGGGAAAAAGGGGTTTAAACCCTTTGTCCGTGTGTCAAATAATTTTGGGGTCATCATTTTTTTTTCCCTCCCCGCCTTTCAGAAGCCATAACTTTTTTATTTTTGAGTCTATAAAGACATACAAGGCTTTTTTTTTACAGGACAAGATGTACTTTTTAAAGGGGTTGTCTCACTACTTGATTCAACTTACCTCAGTCCGTTTTTGATTTCTTTTTAATCAGGGGCGTGTTTACTGGCTTACTAAGCTGCAGTAGAAGCCCGGTCTGTACTATACAACCAGTGCTGGAAGCAGCAGGATAATGAAACAGGTTGTACTCGAACCGAGGACTATGCGCCCATACAAGAGGGGATATCTCAGAATAGGAGGGCCCCCTTAATGGGCATATATTTTAAATGACTTTTTTTGCAAAAACTTTAAAATAAAAAATAATCCTTGTAGTAGACAACCCCTTTAATGGTGCCTTTGACGGTACCATATAATGTACAAGGAAACTGAAACAAAAATTGTGGGGTGAAATGTGAAAAAAAAACCTACTTGTGAGGATTTGTTTTTATGTTGTTCACTCTTTTTGGTGTGAATGATGTGTTATCTGTATTCTGAAGGTCGATTCGATTCCAGTGATGCTAAATATGTAGGGTTTTCATTACGTTTTAGTTTAGTAGGGGAAAAAAAAACATTCCCCATTTCTTAAATTTGTGCTGCAGCGCCATTTTCTGTAATAATTTTTTTTGTTTTGCCACCTATGGACCAGAGTGATGGTGCATTTCCTGCGGGCTAAAGTGTAGTTTTGTCTACAGCCTCATGAATCTACTCGAGTAATTTGTGGCTGAGGATTCATTATGATAAAAGACTTTTGATAAAAAAGAAAACACAATATGGAACACTCCCCCATATATTGAGCTGTATAATATATATTTAAATAATATAATAATATATATATATATATATATTTTATAAAATATATATAATATATATATATATATTGCGCTACTTAACCATAAAATCTATTATTATGTCTCACACGCCCATTCAAAAACAACCCCGCATGTCTGTCCTTTTAAATTTATATATTTATTGCACCTAAAGTAGGGCAAAATATTTCTTTAGCTGTAGTTCTAACACCTAATGGGCACATGACCCATTCATTGATTTTTTTCTTGGTGTCAGAGCACTGCCCCAAAAATAGGGAAAAAGATCGCAGCGTGAAATTGGGAGTTCTATACCCTTTTTTTTTCTTCCAAAGAAAATTTTCTTTCTTTCTGCAAGAAAAGGCGGGTTAGAACTGACTGTCTAAAGAATGAATCAATCCCACCCATCATTAGATATATCATTAAAATATACTTACAAACAGAGGCACATATAACCCTGCTGTCAGTTTTATAGCCAAGGAGAGTATTACATATTCAGCACACTTGCAAGAATAATTTGAAGGCTGCCCTACAAACCCAGCAATTACTTTATTTCTTATGTATCTTTTATGAAACAGTAATAAAATAATGAGGGTTTTCTAACAGAGCAGAAGGAGGGGGGGGCAAAATTTAGTGAGAGTTAGGGGCCGTTCATACAGCACGAAAAAATCAGCATAAAAAAATTTTTGGGCACCCTAAAAAATCTTTTTTTTTTTTTTTTTAAAATTTTTTAAGTTTTATTAACTTTTCTTTTTAACAAGCAACAAAAAAAGTACCATAAGATTATTAGGCATTTTAAATATGACCAGGGGGTACCTGGTATATAAAAAAGGAAAAAAAAAACATTGGTCAATAAAAAAAAAGAAGCAAAGGTAAAAAATCCGACGGATTTTTTTCCCCCAAGCCAGCCCCCTTTGTGTGGGGGTTAAGTGAGTTGCCCCTATCTTATCCTACAGGAAAAAAAAAAAAAAAAGAACAACAGTACAAAGGGGGGAAAAAAAGGAAAGGTAGGGGTGATCGGCAAGATCCCGGGTTCAGTGACATCTTTTGTGGTGCGGGAGAGGGGGGGTTAAGGGGATCATTCATCCCCCAGCTTCAACCCCGGGGGCCAACTTCTCCCTTACGAAGCCGTCCTTGCCAACCCCCCGAACTCAGAAGAGGCCGAACAAAATCCAGGGACCCCAGTTTTAAAGAACTTCTTAGTTCCTCGGGGCGTGTCTATCATTCCTCCATCGTTATTGGGGTCCCTCCCAATCCACTCAACATGAGGGGGATAGTTGCTTCCACCTACGTGGGTTTATCGTCTTACTCCGAAGGAGGTTTTTTTGTCAATTTTTTTATTGCCCCAACAGAAATTTCATGAACAGAAATGGGGCCTCCGGAGTTTTGGGATGGTCCCCCCCTTTACATCCTAAGGGCCTTGTGAACGTTTTCCAGAACCCTGAAAGGCCCCACACCCCCACCAGACATGAGTCATATTTCCCCACCTCTTTATTACATCCCCAACAGATACAAGGTATTAGGGTACCACTTAGGGAGTTGGGCCGGTATATACCAACGAGACAGGATTTTTATAACTTTTTTTCCTTGCCTTACATGCGAAAATGCCTTGTTGTAACGGGGAAAACATTTTTTTTCCCATTGATCTTTGTAAATGATTTCTAAAAGTTCCCTTCCCCCAAAGATCTACAGTAGAAAGGGAGAGGTAACCCTCTGGCAAGAGCAAGAATTGAAGTTGGGGAAATGGCTGTCTGGGTTTTTTCCTGCTGAACAACAGTTTCTCAAATGGATTCAATTCTTTTAAATCAATTTTTTTAAAGGGGAACAAAAAAGTTGGAGGGGACATACTCAAAATGGACTAGGGATGTGGGGTTACCCCCAGTAGGCAGTTTAGTACGGATAAGTCCCCGTCGTGGATATCCTTTAAAAAGAAGGGGTGTTTTTTTTGAACCTACCTAAAAAGGAGTTGCAAATTTTCCCCCCCCGGGGGGAAATTGGGGGGTTTATCCGTAATGGGGATAAAGGACCTTTCAGATCCGAAAGGTTTTCGGGGGTTTGGGGTTTCGTACCACAGCTTTGGAGGGGCCCGTGGTGAATGACAAGAGGGTTTTGGATCCGCGACTGCAGGTTTGGAACCCAAAGGGCGGGGAATCAGGAGTATTGGGCTCACTGCCTGTGCTATATACCCCCCGAGCTTGTTTGGTGAACTGAAGAATCTAAAAACCTATATGGAAGCTGCCAGGTGATAAAGTCTGCAGTCGGCAGACCCCCAATAGTCTAGAGGGCCCAGAAGTTCCCTGCAAATTTTTGGACGAGTGTGGCCCAAAATGAATTCTTTTGAACATCCCCTGAGCAATCCAGAAGGGGCCCGGCATAGAAATTGGGTATGGTTTGGAATAAATAGAGAGTTTTCGGAAGGACGGACATTTTCAAAATTTTCCCCATTTTTTCCGAACCGGGAAAAAATTTTCTGCCCCCAAATTTTTGTAAAGATGGATTTTAGTGGAGAGGCATAAAATTTAGCTTCAAACAAGGGGGGACGATCAACCGGGGATCTAAATTTCCCAAATGGGAAAGCCCGTTGAGGGCCGGGAAAAGGGAAGTTACTCTTCAGGGAGTCCCCACTACCTTTCAACAAAAACACCGGGCCCTCAGTTTTTGGAAAAGTTGATCTTGAAATTAGCCCAATTGAGAAAAGCCCAACCAGACTTTAGAGGGGAAAAAGCGAAAGCGGTCTCGCAAGTAAATAAGGAACGCCGCAAATGCGGAACTTTTAAAACTCGCGCTCCCCTTTTTCGATCCCTTGATGCCCGGGTTGGACCGAAAGACTCCATCGATGCTCCATGAGAACATCAAAAACGGGAAGCGGCACCCTTCTGGTACCATTCCGGATCTAAAAGGCCTCTGAGGGGGATCCTTACTTTAAATTTAGCTGAAGGGTTTTCGTAAGGGCATAACTTTAGAAATAAAAAGGGGGCCCTAATCCGACAGACGAAAGGTAAGGCCAAAGTTTCCCAAGTATCCTGTCAAACCCTTTTCTGCGTCCAATGACGGGACCATCAAGGAATCCTCCGGAGTGCGCATACTGGATCAGATCTAGTTTTTCAAAGAATTATCCCTTTCACCCCTCCCGGGAACAAACCAACCCATCAGGGGGGTCAATAAGGCAAAGAGTATTTAGACGGTTGCTAGGATTTTGGCTGATTTTGGGTCCACATTCAGAAGAGATATGGGGCGATAACTCCCCATCCGGGGACCTTACCAGGTTAGGAATTACAGTGATTCGCCCTGGTAGAGCCCTGGCGGAAACGCAGCGATGGGGAGAAAACCCGTTGTGGTTTGAAGTATAACCGGAATAAAGGGGAAGGTGCAAAGGGACTTATAAAATGGCCTGGGCCTCGGGCCTGGGCTTTTCCCCCCCGGGCAGGTCCTAAAAAAACCGCAGCGAGCCCCCTCACTGAGAACGGGCCCCTCCTCCTCAATGGCTTCTGGGGAAAGTTTAAAGGCTTTGGGGGCCCCTGTGGTGCCTTAAGCCAAAAAGGGAAGGGGGGGGGAGG
Source organism: Phyllomedusa bahiana (assembly GCA_025379985.1). Classification (NCBI taxonomy): domain Eukaryota; kingdom Metazoa; phylum Chordata; class Amphibia; order Anura; family Hylidae; genus Phyllomedusa; species Phyllomedusa bahiana. The sequence goes on from JAODAL010022808.1 coordinate 9,069, forward strand.
TGGTAGAGTTTGGAATAAAAGGCTTGGGAACCCCTTTAGCTATCTCCCCGTGTAGACCATGGTGCCTAATGGGACCTAAACTTGGAAGAAGGAGGCTGTACCGGTCCCGGAGGCTTTCAAGGAGATATCCATCTTTTCCCATACTCATAGAATTACTCCTCTAGTCGGAGGGGCGACCCCAGAGACTCAAAGAGTCGCCGGCCCCATTTTGCCTCCAAGGTCCTGTAGTACGGAGGGAGAAAGACCTGCTTATGCGCGCTCCAGAGAGGTCCCTTTTGCAGGCGGGAAATGGGCCGAACGGGCCTTTTTTTAATCGACCCCATTTTTTATTGGGTGTCTTCACACATTTCAAAGGCTTCCCACTTCATTGGGGCGGGTGGGGTCACGTTCATGATTGAAAAGGAAAGGTTTTTCCCCCGCAACCAGTAGGTAAAAATTCATTCACCGCCAGGGATTTGGTCGCCGGGGTGAGGCGGGTAACTGAAAGGAACAAACACTGGCGCATGATCAACCCCAAGAACACTACCGATTTACGTGGGTCTCAGCCAAGGAAGGGCAGAGTGGCACAAGGTATGTCAATCCGACATACGTATTGTGAGGGTGGGAGAAAAAGCTGTAATCCCGTCCTGGGATGTTTCATTCCCCACCCCTCACAAAACGAAACCGAAAGGGGAGCCCTTTTGACTTTCTTGATGGCCCAAAAAGGCCCGGAGGAGCGGCCTGAAGATTACCAGAAAAGGGTCTAAAGTAAAATTGAGATCACCACAAAATAGTAACGTGCCCCGTCATGGGGAAAGCAACATGTCCAGACTTTTAACGAAAGGGGGCCTGCCCCCATTAGGGGCTTTTCATTCACTACGTGAAAAAGCCCCCCGATGAGAGCAAAAAATCCAAAATCTTTCCTCCTCATCAGTACACAGTTCACGACCCGATGCGGTAAGACTTGTGGATAGCTATTGCAACTCCCTTTCTTTTTGCATGAGGGGAATTTGGGAAAACCATGGTGTAATATCTGTTTTTTTATAGTCAGACGAGGTCCGACTTAAAATGGGTTTCCTGAAAAACCCCCACTGTGCTTTTTTGCGGGGAAAGGGTAAAATATTGCGCAGCTTGATCGGGGGGTTAAGACCCTTGGGGTTAGTGAGGCTATTTTAAGGGCCCCCATTTAAAATTTTCCCAGAAAGATTTAATACAAAAATTGGGGACCCCCCGAGCCACAAGGGAAGGACGGGGAAAAAAAGAGGAAGGGACAAAACCCAACAGAAAAAGGTACAGCCAAATGAACTAACCTGAGGAGGGGGGGGGACCCTGCCAACAATGCTAAACAACATTTACTAACCAGGGGGTGCCCCCAGGCAAAACGGGGTGGGGGGCTCCCAAACCTATTTTGGGGGGAGCGGAAAACAGGATGTTACAAAAACAAAATCCTAAAAAATAGAAACTCGTATAAATTTCTTCAACATCCGACTTAAAATGAAATGAGTTTTCTCCCGGTGAGAATATAGATCTTTGGGGGGAAAAAGGTTATGCTAGCAACAAAACCTCCATTTTAGTGGAAGGGCCCCCGGTGAGGGGGCGGGACCCCAGGGCCTGGTAAGTTTTACCCAGGTGGCCTGGGCCCCGCAAATTCCTGGGTGGGAGACCCTTGCAACCCGGGTCTGGATCCGGACCCTTCTCAAAGACACTCCGCCGCCCCCCCGGGGCGGGGGACCGAGGGCCCGCTGGAGGGAGACATCATTAATCTGCAAGTCCTCAAGAATCTTGGGGGACCCCCCAAATTAAACTTAATCATTTTTAGTTTTAAATATTTTTGGGGGTTTGCAACACCATTTCAATTTGTATATAATAACTGGGACACAGAAAAATTTTTCCCGGGTTTAAAAGAGGTTTTTTGTACTAAACACAAAATGTGCAATATGCATTAAACCAAAAATTGACCGGGGCAAAAGTTGGGCCCCCAACAGAAAATGAATTAATATTTTTTAGATCCTCCTTTTTCAAAAAAAAACAACCTCAACGCTTCCTTACTTTTAATCAGTTCCTGGTCCCGGGTGAAGGATTTTTGACCATTCCTCTTTTTCAAAAAAATTCAAGTTCAGTTAAGTTTGAGGTCGCCGAGCAGGACACCCCTTCAAAGTATCCCAAATGTTCAATGTATCAGGTCTGGGGACTGGGGGGCCTTCCGAACATTGTAATTTTTTCCCCTTCTTAATGAATGCCTGAGTAATTTGGAGCTGTGTTTTTTAGATCATTGTCTTGCGAAATTCCCATCCCCGGCGTAATTTTAAATTATCATGATTCTTTAATTATTCTGAAGAATCTGCGATATGAGTGAATCCAACACCCTCAACTTTAACAAATTTCCCTGCCCGGCATTGGGCCCAACCCGCCCCAAAGCATGAAACCTCCCCAAATTTAAGTGGGTACAAATGTTTTTTTTTTGGAATGCTGTTTTTTTTTGGGGCGCCAGCTAACGCCTTTTTGTATGACCAAACAACTCAATCTTTTTTTTTCATCATCCACAGGCCTTCTTCCAAAAAGAAGCGCTTGTCCCCAAAATTTCTTTGCTACCCAGGCGACTCTGTTTGTGGGGGTGTTTTCAGAAACGGCTTTTTCGCATCACTCCCCAAAAAGCTTCTCCTTTGCAAAATGTCTGTATTGTTGACCGATGCACAGTGCACCATCTGCAGCAAGTATGCTGAAGCTCTTTTTGGGGGTGGTCTGTGGATTGTCCTTGATGTTCTCACCATTTTTTTCCTGCCTTTCTGAATTTTTTTTTGGCCTGTACTTCTGGCTTAACAAGAACTGCCCTGTGGTCTTTCCCTTTCCCTTTCTATGTTCCCCAATGGAAACGGATAGGTTAAATTCCCGAGAGAACTTTTTAATCCTTCCCAACAACTAGTTGAACATCTTTTTTTCAGTCATTTGAAGTTGTTTTGAGGAGCCCATGATGCCACTCTTTAAAAGAATTCAAAAAGGAGAACAACTTGCAATTGGCCACCTTAAATACCTTTTTTTCATCATTGGATACACCTGGCTATGAAGTTCAAAGCTCAGTGAGGTTACAAAACCAATGTTGTGCTTCAGAAAGTCAGTAAAAAGTAGTTAGGAGTATTCAAATCAATAAAATGATAAGGGTACCCAAATTTTTGCACCAGTCAAAATTTGGTTTAATGCATATTGCACATTTTGTGTTAGTACAATAAACCTCATTTCAATCCGGAAATATTACTGTGTCCATCAGTTATTAGATATATCAAATTGAAATGGCTGTTGCAAACACCCAAATATTTAGAACTAAAAATGATTAAGATTAATAGGGGTGCCCAAACTTTTTCATATGACTGTACTGGTCGGTTTATCAGACCGGTATTTGCACTGTTTTCGGGCTGTGCACACGGCTGCCGAGGGACAGCTTTTCTCTGCGGTTTGCGGAGAAAAGCCCTCCCCCTTCACATAGGCATTTTCATATTCCGTCCGAAAACTGGACAAAAGAATGACCATGTTCTATGCTTTTCGGGCCGCCGCTGGCCTGAATAACCGCCAGGCGGAAAATCCGTGCAGTGGGGACCGCTGCACGGATTTTCCATTAAGGTCCATGTAAAAGTTTTTCAGCTGGTTTGCAGCTGATTTTCAAAACCGAGCACCGGCTGAAAAACCGTGCCGTGGGGATATGGCCTTAGGGTATGTTCACATGGAGTGTTGAGTCCGTGTTTACATACACTTTTCGATATGTGTTTGGGTCCGTTTATGGTTCGATAGACCCTAAAACCCTAAACGGACCCAAACACATCTAATAAATTGCAATGTGATTTACATTGCTTTTTATTAGAAACACGCATTGGCGTTCACACAATTGATTGCTGATGCAATTAGTATAATGTTGTACCGTGTTAGCCATAGAAAGTAGTAGAAGAGTGAAGAAATCAGGCGATACCTTTTTCAGGCTAACTGAGTATATTTGATGGTGAGCTTTCGAGAGTACTAGCTCTAACACCATGTCTGAAGAAGGGAGCTAGTACTCTTGAAAGTTCACCATCAATATACTCAGTTAGCCTGAAAAAGGTATCCCCTGATTTTTTTACTCTTCTACTACTTGCATTTCAATGTGAGTTTCTAGTTCAGCCAAGCACACTTGAAATGCTCAAGAACATATCAGAGTGTGCTGGGCTCTCTGCAGCCAGGTCATTCCCATTTCCCAACATGGAGGTTATCAGAAGAGAATAACCCTTCAAGACAAGGCATGGGGGCTGGCCAGTCAGGAGATTAATCATTTACCCCTTCATATAATTGGAGGATTTTTTTGTGATGTATATTTAATATTGTTTTCCTACTATACTGCTTTATTTGCAGGGAATCACAAACTTTCTGTTGACTCCAGAATGTGCCTAAACTCCTTATGCACTGACTACACATTACAATGATGGCAGGGGAAAAGTTATAGAGGATGCAGAGGTAACAGTTACTAATGGGCCCTGGAGCTTGAGGGGATCCAATGGTTCCTCTCCCACATAAGAGAATACAAGTATTATAACTTCTACATAGTGGCTGGAAGCAGTTTTATAGATTTTGCAAGGGGACCCCAAGCTTTAAGTTACAGTTGTGTATGATGGCATGGAACATTTATATCAGGCATTTCATAACATACATGTATGTTATGGAGAGTTAAATGGGTTTTTCCATTTTTCTATTATCGAGTCTGAGGCCAGTGCGTAGTTTGCTATGAGCCAGCCTTGGAGAAGAGGGAGATGGCCATGATTGTGCAGTTTTCCCCATTTATTTCTGTGGAAGTTCCATATAAAGTTCCATGTGGTTCTATTTGGTGCTTTAACAGAAATTGTTCTGAGACTGACTCATAGCTCGCTCGTTCAGACCCAGAAATAACAATAGTGGAAAACCACTTTAAGTAGTTCATCGCAGAGCAACCATGTAGTAAATTTACATTTCTCCTGCAGCACGGCTAAAGCATTACATGGTGTCAGTTGGAATCAGTGGGCTGTCCATTTAATCTATATAGTTAATCCATAGTTAGTCTCTGCTCCAGTTAAAGGAGTTGTCTCACTACAGGCTTTCAGCCTACCTGAGTATGTCTGGCACCATAGGATTTTTGAATTCAGGGGCGTGCTTCTTGTCTGCCTCTTCTCCTCCCCCTTCCCACCTTCCCTCAGCACACAAACAGCTCTCCTCCTCCAACTGCAGTAACTTCTATACAGCAGGGGGAAGGCGACGGGGTTTGCTGCCAGAGTTAACCCTGTGTGTGCCTGCCTAGGTCTGCTGCAGGCTGCTCACTGCTGGATCAGCTGCACTGTGTTGCTGCTATGGCCGAGCTCTTGCTGCTCCTCTCCATAGCGCCAGGAGACAGCAGGGAGAGGGCTGATCTATGAGTGGCTATGGAGCCAGAGGTCTGTGAAGCCGTGTATGCTCATAGCAGAGCAGAGCAGAGGGAGGGATGCAAGTGTTCCTATACCCCCTGCTTAGCATACAAATCTCCACGGACATCTCAAGCAACAACAAACAAACCCTGTTCTGTGCTGTCCTCCCATCAGAACAGACACAGGGCAGCTGTGAAGTGAGTTACTATAATCACGATGTGTCACTAATACAGCAGAGCAGGGAGGGATATGAACCGTTCACATGCCCCCCTGATCTGTTCTATTAGTATAGTCAAAGCTCCACAGACACATGGTGATTATAGTAACACACTTCACTGCTGTCACATCCTACTGACCACAGATCAGCTTCACATCTGCTCTCCTCAATCTGTGTAGAGAGCAGGAGTGAGCAGACACACACAGGGTTAATCCAGGCAGCACAGCTACACAGACACAGAAGCCACTCCCTCCCTACCTTACAGAAGCATCACAAGTGGCCTCATACTGTGCGGGAGGGGCTCTGTGCTCAGACCTGTATTGAGAAGCTGATGAGTCACCAGCACTGGCAGCCAGTGAGAGAAAAATCAACAGGTCGGTGGCTATAGTGATTTGAGGAGCTGATGCACTCCTACTACCAGGGATAACTCAAAATCAGTAGGACATTTGTAATGAACATATATTGCAAAGCTGCTTGTTTTTTAAAGATCTTTTAATTAAAACCCAATCATTGTAGCGAGACAACCCCTTTAAGTGATGGGTGGTTGCCCTAAATAGGAAACTCCCATCTATTAACTTTGAGTGGGCTTTTAAAACCAAAAATCAACATTAAAGTGCCATCAGTTAGATAAGTGGGCACACTGTAAAACTCTGATATTACAGTCCTCACTGTGTGGGAAAGTGTTGGCAATGTGCTTAGAACTGCTGATTACAGCTGGGCCGCACTACAGTCACTGGGCCTTATGTATGAAAACGTTCTAGCAGGAAGACTTTCTTTGTTGCCCATAGCAACCAATCCGAGCTCAGCATTTATTTTTCCAGAGCACTATATGAAATAAAAAGGGAGCTCGGATTGGCTGCTATGGGCAACAAAGACAGTCTTACCGCTAGACCGTTTTCGTACATGTGTCCCATTGTTCAGACTGGGCCTATGCCTATCATAGTTTCTTGCATGTAAAGTGCCTCATAACAGGTACCTCCAGCTATAGATCAAGCAATTATATATAGCAGTGCTCTCCATGAAAGATAATTTCATACTTCATTTCAGATTTTTTCTTTTTCTAGTAATCCATACTGCACAAAATCTCAGCAAACCAAACCTTTTCCTGTAATAGACATATTAAAATCCACCTGTCTAATGTTAAAAGAAGTAGAAGAACAGCCACAACTATTTGGGTACGTTTACACAGCATATTTGCAGGCTTATTTTGGGACGTCATTGCACTGAAATACTAGTAAAAGGAATGTTACTAGTAAAATCACCGTCGTTGTTCAGACAGCGGTGATCTTACAATTGGATTTTCCGGTGCATAATGCAAAGAAAAAAGACCTGTCAATTTCTTTCCGGTGCTTTCGTGCCGAGAAATAGAAAAGTTTACGAGGCAGAGAGCTGCTTCATATTGAAAGTACGCGCTGGCCAGCACGTACTTTCAACAGCACTAATAAAGGTGTATTCCGAGGCGTCCCTGTACACGCTGCAATACACCGTGTGAACGTAGCTTTGGAGTGAACAGGTTGTCCAGTTAAAAAAAATTATATTCTATTGATGGCAGGGTGATTCAAAAAAGGAGAAAAAAAACCCCGAATACTTACCTAACTGTCCCCTGCCACTGTCACTCATGAGTTCCTTAAGATCCGCTCCGCTCAACTTCTGGGTCCTTGCCTGGAGGGGCTTGAGCTTCCTAATAAGTGAGTAAAACGCAAACCTCTCCTCTTTGCTGGAATGAGACCCAGAAGACGAGGATCACTGGAAGCAACAGCAGCAGAATACAGATATATTTTTTTTCTTTTTGGACCACCATGCCCTCATTGGAAGTTTTTTTTATTTTACTAGACAACCTCTTTAAATGTCTGTCAATGTAAATGATTAATTTCAAGTCGATACATAAATAAAAGTAGGCATGAAGTTGATAAATAGGACAACCATGCATTATGAAGAAGAGAGGTTTTACGCTTTCTGCTAAACCAATACTGGTACAAATAAGCCAAACTATCTTACCTCTGCTGCCCTCTATGGGAAAGTCTCAGAGGTTAGTGTGTTAAAAATGCATTGCCTAAATTACAACAGACAGGATATAAAGTCATTCAAAATGTAAATATAACTCGTTACATCTACATTGCAATAAGACTATATTGAAGCAAAAAAAGGTTCATATTTAAGTCCCTTTGCTTATTTCTTGTCACTATATTCTGCTGCTCTGTACATTGTTACTTTGCCTGTCCCCAGTGGGGTCTCACAATCTCCCCATTTTACATATATTTGAGCCAGCTAAACTGTCAGTATGTTTTTGGACTACCCAGAGACATCCCACACAAAAACCAGGAGTGGAAAAATTCAGTAGACAAAGTTATTTCTTTAATTAAAAAGTTCAGAAAGGACCTAAGGAGTGAAATAAACAGCAGATGGGCACATGATCAAGTGTCTCCTTACTGGCTATATATTATTTGCACCTCAAGTATACACTCACCGGCCACATAATTAGGTACACCTGTCCAACTGCTCGTTAACACTTAATTTCTAATCAGCCAATCACATGGCGGCATTTAGGCATGTAGACATGGTCAAGACAATCTCCTGCAGTTCAAACCGAGCATCAGTATGGGGAAGAAAGGTGATTTGAGTGACTTTGAACGTGGCATGGTTGTTGGTGCCAGAAGGGCTGGTCTGAGTATTTCAGAAACTGCTGATCTCCTGGGATTTTCACACACAACCATCTCTAGGGTTTACAGAGAATGGTCCGAAAAAGAAAAAACATCCAGTGAGCGGCAGTCCTGTGGGCGGAAATGCCTTGTTGATGCCAGAGGTCAAAGGAGAATGGGCAGACTGGTTCGAGCTGATAGAAAGGCAACAGTGACTCAAATAGCCACCCGTTACAACCAAGGTAGGCAGAAGAGCATCTCTGAACGCCAGTAACGGCGAACTTTGAGGCAGATGGGCTACAGCAGCAGAAGACCACACCGGGCGCCACTCCTTTCAGCTAAGAACAGGAAACTGAGGCTCCAATTTGCCCAAGCTCATCGAACTTGGACAGTAGAAGATTGGAAAAACGTTGCCTGGTCTGATGAGTCTCGATTTCTGCTGCGACATTCGGATGGTAGGGTCAGAATTTGGCGTCAACAACAGGAAAGCAGGGATCCATCCTGCCTTGTATCAACGGTTCAGGCTGGTGTGTGGTGGTGTCATGGTGTGGGAATATTTTCTTGGCACTCTTTTGGGCCCCTTAGTACCAATTGAGCATCGTTGCAACACCTTGTGGAGTCTATGCCACGAAGAATTGAGGCAGTTCTGAAGGCAAAAGGGGGTCCAACCCGTTACTAGCATGGTGTACCTAATAAAGTGGCCGGTGAGTGTATTCCTATTTAGCGCCCCTTTTTGTACAAATGCTACTTTTGCTTCTTAATGGCTTTCTATGACAAAAAGATATATGGCACCGAGGGGCACTTGCCAGAATGGCACAACAATTGTAACAAATGGCAGATAGACATCAGATCAATTTATCTCTTCTTTATGGTCCTTTCCTTTGTAATTTTTTTTGCCCATTTGCCATATTGTCATTTTTAGTTACCTTCGTTCATAGGGGGCACTGGAAAAAAGTGCAGTAAAAGGACAGTAAATAAGAAATGGGCACATCTATGGTTAGAACATACACCAAGAGAAGTACACATTAAGGGTGACATGTATGTACGGGGCTGCGCTCGTATTCTAGTGTCTTTTCAGCCCAAAAACTGGTGCAACCCTGTTCTCTAGATGTATGAGCAGGCACACTCCAAAAGTAGGCACTTTTAGCGGCACCCATGGCACTTTGTAATGCGCTCAAGATGTGGGGACGTTCTAGCGGTGTGTCGCCCCACAACTGTATGATTCTATACATTTATGACTGGAGGACGGCAAAACTAAACGCATTGCTGCTGGAACAGACAGACCAAGTTAAAAGTGGTTTACCCAAACCTGAGTTGTCGTAGTGGAACTAGAAAGCCCCAAATCTATGACCCACAGTAGAACAGATCCATACATTTTGGCGCATTACGCACTGCTTTAACCCCTTAAGAACCTTGCGGGGTTTTTTGTTGATACGTTAGTTTTTCCTTCCTCACCTTCCCGGAGTCATAACTTTTTTATTTTTCCACCTACATAGACCTATGAGGGCTTTTATTTTGCGGGACAATATGTACTTTCTAATGGTGTTATTCACTGTACTATAGAAAATACTGGGAAACTAAAAAAAAATTCCAAGTGTGACAAATTGTGAAAAAAAACTTACTTGTGCCATGTTTGCAGGTGTTTTGCTTTTACGACGTTGCTTTTATGGTCTTTGGGGAATGCAATGTGTTATCTGTATTCTACAGGTTGATACACATACGGCAATACCAAACATGTAGGGTTTCCGTTATATTTTGGTACCGTAAAAAAATTCCAAACTTTTTCTATTTTTGAAATCTGCACCGCCATTTTGTGCGACCAATAACTTTTTTGTACTAACACCTACGAACGTCAGTGAGGGTGCATTTTTTTGTGGGCTGAAGTGTACTTTTTATGCAGTTTGGAATGCATGCAACTTTTTTGATCACTTTATTCCAATTTTAATGGGACGTGAAATGTCCAAAAACCCCGCAATTTTGGCGTTTGGAATTTTTTTCTTCTACGGTGTTCATTATACGGGTTAAATAATGTTATATTTTTATAGATTGAACTTTTTTGGACACGGTCACTCCAAATATTTGGAACTTTTTATTATTTTATTTTTTTATTTGTAAAATGGCGAAAGGGGGGTGATTTGAACTTTTAATATTTTTTTTACACTTTAAAACACTATTTATTTTTTTTATTTAACATTTAGTCCTCCTAGGGCGCTTAATCACTAGTGGGCGCGATCGTTATTACAGCCTAATGCTTTGCATAATCAATGCATTAGGGTGTACCACGATGCCGGTTTCCCCACTTCCTGCCTGTGGCCGGAAGTGGGGAAATTCAAAACAATGCAGCGATGGAGGCCTTCAGAAGGCTTCCCGCTGCTGGTTAGCCGATTGGGACTCACTGCTGATGTCCCGATCGGTGTGAAGAACCGATTTTCATTCTTCTAGATGCTGCGGCCATCTTTGCTGTGGCATCGGAGGGGTTAAAGAGTGCGGGCGGCGCCCCCCCCCCCCCACCCCTATGCTGTAACCACCGGGTGTTAGCTGTAATTAACCGCTAACACCCGGCGACTGTGTGGCGGGATCATGGAGCGATCTCCCTGCAAAGCTCCTTAGCGACCCTGGGATGTACTCATACGTCCAGGGTCGTTAAGAGGTTAAAGCTATTTCGAACTGGACTCTTTGTGCCTAGATCCAACATGTTGCCCCAAGGGTTATAATAGTGATCTATTCACCCAATAGATGGCACAATAGTATCTTTTTTGGGCTTCATTGAGCTTGTAAATGTTGGCAATTTTTTTTTTCACCAAATGGCATCACTCTCCCCTGGTTTTCTGTTTTCTTCTGGTCTTCTGTTGAACGGGAAGTATTTAGAACTCATTCTGCCCTACGCACTTTCAGTGCTTACGCCCACTGTTGGTGAGCCAGACTAAAGCTGTCAGCCAAACAGTGGTTAGTGATTATGTATTTATACAGGTTTATCCTTTGGACTATGTCAGACTTGTTAAACTAGGTCGGGCCCGTAGCACTACATAACACCAGTGTGGGATCCGTTTCTTTAATAAAATGGACGAAGGAGGATGTTGTCGGGGAGTGTTTATTTAAATAAAGTGGTTTTTTTTTTATAATTTTATTCTAGGCATCTGACAGACACTTCTCCATTACTATTGCTGAGAAGAGCAATGTTACTGTCAAAAATGGACCGTGTAATGTGATGTCTGCTTCTGAGGTGACTGTGGCCTGGTATTTCTAGGGTGGGAAGATACTACTATCCATGGACCTTCCCTTCATGAAAGTATCAGCCTGTAGCTGGTTATGAACAATGGAGGGGGGGATTCCACGTTGTTTTCTTAAAATAATTATTTATTGATTATAGTGGAATGCTTATTTTTAAATATTCAAAAAATAAAGAAAAACATAGCCTGCTCTTCTATGCCATTTTTAGCATCCCCTTTCCTGTTCAGGCTGTGACCTGTTCTATAGCAGTGACTGAAATTTGCTAGCCGAGCCTGTTAGTGGGAAATTGAAGACAGAGTTATATGTTTAAAGCTAATCAATGTGGTCAGAGTACCCTTTAAGCCTGTATCAATATTCAGGTCATGTTTGGTGCATTTCCAGTCTTAATTTCGTTGTTTTTTTGAACTGGCTATTAACACAAAATCAACATGTAAAATGCCCACATACTAAAATAAATGTTCATGATGTGCTACTCCTGTGTTTGATTTTGTGTTGTGAATAGATACTAGTCTTTAGCTATTGACAGAATTTATGCGCGAGTTATTTAAGTGTTAAAGACCCCATTACCATAGGTTATAATTGTAAACACAGCTGCTATAGACTTGCTAGCAACTTTGTTTTGAACAGTACAGGAAGCTGTGAAATAAAGGCAAGGTCTAAAAATACTCCAAACTTCAAGAAAATACAGACATTTGTAATGAATAGTTGACCTTCATAAGCAACATTTGTCCCCATGGAAACAATAGACTACGCTGGTTGTTCCTATAAACTACCCTTCTGGTTGCGATAAGATACATACAGTGATTAACGGCACAACTCAAACGTTAAACTTTCTGTATTTAAACTACAGTTATGCTCAGTCCCAATATACCATATTATTTGTACATTTTAGTTGAGTCCTTCTACCACTTCATTTTAGTGATTGTAAGGCTAGGTTCACACGCCTTAACTGCGGGACTTAATTACATGCCGCATTTCCGCGGTGTGGCTGGGGGCGGGGCGGGCGGGGGGGGCCGGCACTTCGCCGTATACGCCGCTAGAAAGTGACCTGTCAATTATCTCCCCGCCCGGCGGATTCACCAAGCAGGGACAGGAGGCGTAATTCATAGTTCTCTATGAGAACTGTGGATTACCGTAATGAATGGGCCATTTTCAGCCCGTAATTTGCGCACTTCGGCGCGTAATTACGGACCGAAATACGGCCCATTTTAAGCCATGTGAACATGGCGTAAGGGTATGTACACACGACGTATTTGCAGGGCGTAATTCAATGCGTAATTGCATGGCAATACACCCGAAGTATGCCCCACAGATATTTTACAGCGTATTCCCCGGCGTGTCCTGAGCTCCTAGAGAAAGAAGTGAAAGAAGGGGAGGGTGAATGGGGGCCTGGGCCATAGCGCTTTAGAAGTACGTGCCGCTATATGCCGTGTGAACCCGGCTTTAGAGTCCAGTTTTTTATTTTTAAAAAAGTGCTTCTGCATAAAAATCTATATAAACTGGGTATCGCCATAATCATATCAACCCACAGAGTAAAACTAACATGCCACAAACGCTGCACAGTGAGCGCTGTTAAAACTAAAAAACTACCAAAATTGCTGTATTTTCTTCATCCCGCTTCCCAAAAAATGGATTTAAAACAAGTTATGTCCCCGGAAAAATGTTGCCAATAAAAATGTCAACTTATCCCACAAAAAACAAGCCCCTACACCACTTTGTACACAGAAAAATAAAAAAGACTATGGCGATGCACAAATGAAGTTTTTGTTTTAAAAGTGTTTTTTTCTGTGGAAAAGCAGCAAAGCGTAAAAAAATACAAATTGGGTATCGCTGTAATCATATTGACCTGCTGAGTAAATCTAGCATGTCATTTGTACCACACAGTGACCACTGTAAAAAATAAAAAAACACTACCAGGATTGCTGTATTTTGTCCAAAAAAACACCTACCAAAAATCTTGATAAAAAGCAAAGTGTCATATAAACCCCATAATGGTACCAATAAAAACCTCAACTCATCACGCAAAAAATAAGCCCTTAATTCAGTTCTATATATATACAGAAAAATAAAAAACATATAGCTGCTGAATTATGACAATATAAAAACTAAATTTTTTACAAAACGTTTTTCTATCATGTAAAAGTAATAAAACATGAAAAGATATATAATTTATATAATTGTACTGACCCACATAGTAAAGTTATCCTGCCATTTACACTGCACAGTGAATGCTGTAAAAATGAAGCCCAAAAAACAATGGCGGAATTGCGTTTTTCCCTCCATTTTCATGAACCAATCCTAAAAAAAACTATGGAACACCTGTGGGCCTAAAAAGTACAATACACCTCTAGATGAGATCCATGAGGGACATTGAATCCAAAATGGGGTGACTTCTGGAAGATTTCACCTGTTCTGGTACTTTGGGGACTTTGCAAATGCGACATGGGCCCTACCAAAATCTGCGTTCCAAAAGCAAAATAGAATTCCCTCCCTTGTTACGCCCTGCCATGCGCCCAAACATCATTTTACACCCACATGTAGGGTATTGCCAAATTTGAATGAAACTGCACAACAAATTTTGGGTTTCTTTTTTCCAGGATTCCTTGAAAAAAATGAAACATTTTCAACTTAAATTGTAGATTGTTGGAAAACAAATTTTTTTTTTTTTCATTTTCCCAGCCAAATGCTAAAAGGAATCTGTGTAATACCTGTAGGAACGATATACTATGTTTTCAAAATGGGGTCTTTTTAGGGGTGTTTATTAAGTTTTATCACCTTAGGGTGTCCGCAAACCTTTAATGTTGTCTAAAGAAAATTGTAATGAAAATGAGACCCCCAAAGTCCAGTAAGTGCTCCTCCTGTTCTTAGGCTTGTAAGTGAGTCAAATAGCGCACTAGAGCCACGTATGAGATACCTCTAAAATCCGCAGAATCGAGGGAATCAATGTTGAGTTGTGTTTTTCCTGGTAATATTTACTGCGTACCAGTAAATAATAGATACAAATTGAAAATCTTCAGAAAAAGTGAAATTCTGAAATTTCACCCCCACTTTGCTTTCATTTTTGTGAAACCGCCCAGGTCATGATCCCATGGATGGCCATGAGTTGTCAGCCAGAAGTAGCAATGATAACAAGCCGGGCCCAAGACCAGACGTGGAGCGTGGAAGAGGACAGATCAGAAGCAACTTGCTTTCTTTGTACTGGTAAAACATATAGCAAGAGTATAAATAATATTAATAGTACAAATAGTTTACGAGATAAGTTAAGGTGTGTTTCGTGAAATAAAAAATGCTATTACAGAAACAATGTTTGTCAGATCTGTGACTTTTACTAATAAGTAAAAAAACGGAGTGAACATCTTCTAAGTGTGACAATCCCATTATTTTTGCCAGGTTTGGTATGAGAAACATTGGGATCACTTTTCCAGCATTCCATATTAAATCTTCCTCCCATCACATTTTGAATGGGTGCACAGACTGTAAAATATTGCTAGATGATAAAACTGCTAGAAAGTTTCTGCAGACCCAGAAGACATTTTTAGCCCTTTAAGGACCACAAGAAATGAGCTGACATCAGTGTCCTGTTAAGGATGAAAGAGGGGCACAGGAGTCTGATGACAGCCAGGACCCTGCTCTAAGGGTCATACTAGAAAGCATGAAGAAAAAGAATGAACATTATTAATAAGTAATACAGAGCTAAGGAGAAGTGAATAAGGTTTCCAGTGCTATATAAAGATTGAATAAATAGAATCGGTTTTTCAGATGGTTTGCGGGTTTGCAGACCGTCTGAAAAACCATCCGCAAACAAGCACAGCGGGGCTCTATGGAAAACCCGTGCGCGGGTTTTTTCCGCCCGGCGGTGTGAAAAACCGCCGGCCGCCCAAAAGACGTTGAACATGCACATTCTTCCGTTCGGCTTTTGGACGGAATATGTGCATGTCAATGTGAAGGGGGAGAAAAGCCGCCGACCCCCCCTTACCCACCCTGCCGTAAGTGGTTGTTGCCAATGTGCTTTTTATTTTTGTAAGAAATAAATGTCTTTTTTTACTGCTACCGGCTTCTGGATCTCTCAGTGGTATTCAGCGTGCAGTCTAGGATACCCGGACATCCGTTTACCCTTAGCCTCATTTGCGTCTGGCCGGCGGTCAGCTTGGAGCGGCGTGCATCTCTTGGACTATACTCCGTCACAGCCTATGTAAGTGAGCCTCTACTATTTGTTTAAGTATATTAACACAATACAGTGACCATATATTGGTAGCTACCAGTGTTCACAGGCTCTCTGAAGAATGTATATTACCTTCATACAGTCACCATATAGTGGTAGATACCAGTGTACACAAGCTCTGCAGACTGTTTATTACCTCCATACAGTTATCATATAGTGGTAGGTACCAGTGTACAGTGTACCAGGCTCTGCAGACGTTTAAGTGATTACAGTGCAGTTACATCTAGGGACCAGAGACGTTTTCTATGACTGGAGCTGTCCCTGCAGAATTTAGCACACACATCTTAGAATTCTAATTTTTCCAGCACTTCCCTACCTGTGGCCCCCTCTGTACAAACTCCACATGGAATGATAAGTGGTGAGGTTATGGGGTGATAGGTGGAGGTTATGGGGAGTTTATGAGGTGGTAGATGAAAATAAGGGGTCTATGGGGTGATAGGTGGGGGTTGAATTTTGTTTTGGCACTGGGATGCATAACGCAATGGTGGGGAGGGGTGAGAGAGATGAGTACAGAGCACAGTTTACATCTGATGGGGGGGTAGAGGACCATCCCCCTACATATTGTGCTGTAGCTGTGGTCTGTACCCCCCAGAATTATATGTGTATCTTGAACTCTGTGGGATTATGTTGGACTCTTGGATCGCGCTAGATTGATTTCTTTAATAAAATTGTCAAAGATGGTTGTTGTTGGGCGTGGCCTAACTGTCAGGGAGTGAGGACATGCTGGTGCTAAGCGCCAATCCTGATCGAATCCTCCATCTGACTTTCTCTACAAATCTTTGTGCTATAAACTGATTAATACCAGCTGTGGGCAGTATCTGGAGGCTGGTATAGTGGCCTTTGAAGAAAGGAGAATCGGCATTAACGCGGCAGCAGACTGTGGCCTATGGCCTGATGTGAGACAGTGTGATAGACTATCTCCTAAAGGGCCAGACTTCATCTGGATCCAGAGCCTGCTGATAGACAGGTACACAAGTCTAGTGAGCAATTGCTAGCTGCAGCTGAGGGTCTCAGACACCTGATGCGAAGGACAGGGACTCCAATATATTCCACCTGGACTCGCTGGTTGTCTTAAAAGTGGAGCTCCTCTGGTCTATTTTTCTTTTACTCAGACCTGCTGACAAACATGCAATCCTGCATCTGGCCCATTATCCCTGGAAGTCTTACGGTATATTCACACGGCTTATTTTCAGGCATAATTGCGGGCGTATTTTGCCGTGTATTGCGCTTAATTATGGTAATCCATAGCTCTCTAAGAGAACTATGGATCACGTACAATACAATATGATCACACTGTAAGCGCGGGGGGATAAGTGACATGTCAATTATTCACGGTGATTCCGAGCTGCGAGTAATGCATGTCTATGGGGCCGGCGGTCTGCATCTATTTTAATTATTTGTTACAGTTCCATTGTGCTGGCAAATTCTACTTCACGGTGTCCTTAGTTTTTCCTGTATGGGCCATAAGGGTATGCTCACACGGGGTAATTTCGGCTATTCCATATTTCTCATAGAGAACTATGGATTACACCTCCTCTCCCCGCTCGTACAATACGATGGTATTATACGCGTGTTCAGATAAGTGACATGTCAATTACTTGCAGCGAATATGCGCCGCGAGTAATGAATGTCAAAGGGCCTTGTGGTGACAATAACCATAGCTGGCTGACACCAAGTCCCAATGATAGTAATC
The DNA here is from genome assembly GCA_025379985.1 of Phyllomedusa bahiana. Classification (NCBI taxonomy): domain Eukaryota; kingdom Metazoa; phylum Chordata; class Amphibia; order Anura; family Hylidae; genus Phyllomedusa; species Phyllomedusa bahiana. Next base: position 26,443 of record JAODAL010022808.1, read on the forward strand.
AAGAGGCATCTTACAGATGCCTCCATTACTAAGACTAGAATAAAAAGGGGGAAAAACAGACACAAAAAAAACCTTTTATTTAATTAAACACTCCCAGACTAAAGCCCACTTTAACCATTTTATTAAATATATAGATCCAAGGTTGATCCGACATAGTCCATTGACTCCGAAGTAGTCCAAATGGGAACCTGTAAATAAAAAAACATTACACAAGTACACACAGGCTGAATACCCCATACAGCATCCAGGAGACCTGTGTGAAGGATGTCTGTCACCCAGCTTTCCTGGACACCAGATATTCTATTCTGTATGCAGAAAAGATAGGTTATTCCTCAATCCCCAGTGGTGGCATCCAGTTTTTCTATCATAGAAAAGCTGGATGCCACTTGTTGAGGATGGGAATTACCCAGCTTTTTTAAGATATGACAACTGTGTGCCCATTACTACAATCCCAGTGAGTGTAGTGTAGTGTAAAAAAAATAATTAAACACCACCCTGCTGCCACCCTTCTTCCAGCACTCAGTGGCATCATGCAGCATCTCATGGCACTTCCTGATGCCACTTGTATGTAAAGAACCTCCCGCAGTCAGGTTTGTCATCAGTCCCAGGAGGTCTCCTGGACAATCCAGGAGGGTTGGCAAGTATGCATTTACTTTAATGTACTATCTGTTCATTCTATTGGAAACTGCACATTTATCCTGACCAAAAGTATATATATCATTACTAATATGTATCTGCAGATATGGAATATCTGTAAATTACAAAATAAACTGCTAATATATCCTATTAATTTCAATTTCTATCCGGGAAAGGTAAAAAGCCATATTTTCTAAATTATATGTGTGCATTACCAAACAACATTCACATATGTGAATCTGCTTAAATGGAAAATGTGTGAATTCCAACAAAGGATGCAGAAACAGCATCTGTAGAATACAGCACAACAACACTGTAGAATACAGCAGCGCTATAGAAATAAGTGATATAAATCAATAACAAATATAGCCTTTTAAAATCGTCCCTAAAACAAGAGAAACTCTATAGGTACCGTTAAGGTATTCAGCTATAAACTGCTAAAGAACTCATTACCTTAATATTATAGACCCTTGTTTCTATAGAATATGTGTTCATTCCACCATAAACTGCCTAGATATCCTGTTCATTCCCCACCTATCATGCACAGGTAAAGAGCTAGGTACCTGTTTCTATGGAATATATGTTCAATACACTAAAACTGTTTTGTACCCATTTATTCAATCTTTATTTAGCCTCTGAAACCTTATTTACTTCTCATTAGCTCTATATTACTTATTAATAATGTTAATTCTTTTTGTTCATTTTCTTCATGCTGTTTAGTATAACTCCTGCTCTAATGGCAAAGAGTGCACAAACCTTAGATGCCGCAGTGAATAGTGACTATTGCATTACAGTGGTTTAGAATGAGGGGGTTCACTCTATCATCCCTTTGGCACTCTCTGTGATCTGTTCCCAGAAAGCAGATGGGTTCACATGGTAGGCGAAGACCTAATGAAGGTCCCAGGTCTGATTTCTGTGTATGCTTTTTATGACCTGCCAGAGATAGGGCACAATAGTATGTCTGACAATTTTATACCGCCAGGTATAATATAATGCACACATAACTAATGCTGTGTAATATACTAACAACAACAGCAGAAAAACCCAAGAAATCATATAGGGGTTAACGCCGCTCCCTAATTCAAAATCGGCTGCAATCTTGAGCGTGGTACGTGTCGGGCCGGGCAGGCTCGGACGTGATTGTGTCCGGTGACGTGCGTCGGTTTTTCTAGCGCAGTGAGTTGCACCCATACCTGGGGTTTGCGAGCAGCATTGTCCGCCGTCACCGTATGTCCCCGGATGTATGAGCAAAATGCTTTTTTCACTTTTGAGACTACCTGTCCTCTGTAGGCGATATTGCTACTGTCTGGTAAGGTGTCTTTATATACATTGAATGTGAGGGTGGTCTTGTTATTAAGACTGTCATATACCGGTGGATACCTCTCGTTTCGGTATGAATATCTATTTCTATTAAGTGTATTGGCTCTTGATCATCCATATGGGACTAGTATGCATTTATATCACACTCTACTTGCGTCATTGCATGGTTTGTAGTTGTGCATTTTAATATTTGAGTGCACTTTTCAACCTTTGGGTTTGTGGTTATTTGTCGTAATCTGTGTGTTTTCCACTTTCCCTTCTATACCCGTGTTTTATTTATGTCTGTATCCCTTTAACATATTTTCATCTGCACCCTTGATATATTATTGTGTATACCCCTTGTGTTTCCCCTGGAAATAAGTCCCCTGAGGAAATCATTGTGTCATCTGGGGAAGGTTGAAACATGTTGGGACAGGGGTTCTATAGGGTCTAAGTATGGGAGGCTAGGTTCCGGAGGGAGCGTCCTTATTGGGAAAGATTCATCCCGTATTCGGGTAGGCTAGTGTATTTGGTAGATTTTGTAGGGTGGTATAGGTAGCACCTTTTTTTTTGTTATCACTATTTTCCAGTCTTGTGTTAGCCATATATTTATTAAAAGTTATGTTTTAAGTTCTTGTGTAATATACTAGCAATGAAAAACATGCTTAAGTCTCCTAGTGGGACTAAAAAAATAATAAAAAAAACCATAAGAAAGGCATGAATAGAAAAAGTCCCAATAAAGATTAAAAAAAATCCAATATTCCCTAACAAAATCCCTATCTATAGTAAATAAAAAGAAGAAACAAAACCTATACTTAATTGTATTCCCTACATTTGGGTAATGACCAAAACTTTTAAAATTATCAAAATTATGAAATCTTAAGGGGAGAAAGCAAAAAAAAAAAAAAAATTCCCCAAACAAAAATTTTTTTGCTAATTTTCTTCCCCAAAAAGCTATCAAAAAGTCTTATGTACCCACAAATGGTGGCAATAAGAACTAAAAGTTATCCCACAAAAAACAAGCCCTCATATAGATCTGTCAACAGAAATATAAAAATGTTATAGGCCCTTGTAAAAAACGGGTAAACAACAAACTTTTTAAAAAAAGCTTTTTAATTTTTGTGAAAAAGTAAAAAAAAATTTTTAAAAAAAACCCTACAAAATTTATAGAAATTGGGCCAAAATCATACTAACCATCCCCTGGCAAATGGTGAGAGTTTAAAATGCAAAACAAAACACCAAAACAGTGGTGGAATTATTTTTTTTCCTGCCCTCCCTAAGAGTTAAAAAAAGGGGTTTAAAACAATAATTTAAAAGTGGAAACCTTTAAAAACAATAAAACTTGCCCAAAAAAAAAAAGCCCCAAAACATGACAAAGCTGTTGAAGAAAAAAAAAGTTAAGACCTTGAAAAGGAAATTTATTAAAAAAATTTAAAAATATTGCGGGTTTCTTAAAGGAGTTTTTATCGTTTTGTTGGCCATTTTCGGGGCTTTTCGGGCAAAATTTTCCAGATTGAGTTTGAAATCCAGGGGGGGGTGTCTTTTCCCCCCGGAGTGTGTCTCCCCTCACTGAAACCCGTGACATAAAACATTTTTTTTTGGAAGCGGGGGAATGCAAAAGGGTTTTTGTCGGTATAAACGGCCTGTAGCCTCCTCCCATCCCCCTTTTTTCCCTGCAGCCGGGAGGCCCCCAAACCAACACCTTTTTAAAACTTTTATCAACAAATTACCCCAAAAAGCCACAGCTTTCACTTCAAAGTGGTTTTAAATTTTTGGTCGAGCAAATTGCTTTTGGGCTAAACGAACCCTTCGAAAACATAGTCGGCCCCGCCATCGATAAAGGTTTTCATTAGTGAGCATCGTTTAAAGAGCGATTTACCTTTTAAAAGTCTATGGGAGAGCACCACCCCCCTTCATTATTACCCCCAAACAAGGCGGAGAAGCTAAAATTTAAACCATCCCCCAACAGTCAAATGGATACGTGTTTTACATCTTGGGAAAACCCCCACACATAGGTTATAAAAGCCACAGAAAAAAAATCACCCCCACCCATTCACTACCCCCTGTTTTGTACCCAAGCCGGGCCCTAAACCTCCCAATCCCCCCCCACAAATTAAAAATTTCCAAAAAGGGCAGTTTTAAATTTTTAAAACCACAAGTTACTTTAACTGGAAAATTGAAAAATCCCTGTCCTGGAACGAAAGGAAAAGGCCCAAAACCCTGAAAAGGACCCCCCCACTTTTAAAAAAAAAAGGGGCCAGAAAAAAGGAGTTTTTTTAAAACCACCTTTTTAAATTGAACTGGACACTAACTATACCTGCCCCCTTTTACCGCAAAATGACCTTTAAAACCCCCTGTCTCCCCAGTTTAAAATTTTTGCCCAGAAAAAAAAGGCCCTTTTTCAACCACCATTTTTATTTTAAATTTTGGAAAATTACTGTCCCGTCCGGGCCCACAGAAATACCATTAAACCTTTTGGTTTCCTGACCCCCAAAATTAAAAAGGTGCCGGGAAATTTTGGAGTCTTTAAAACCACCTTTTTAGTTAACGGACTTTGACTAAAAAACTGCCCCGTGCCACGGGCATGACCCGGGGCCGGAGTTACAGGGGGTTTTCCCGGTGAGACCCGGTTGGCGCCCGGGGCACCCTAATAAAAACCCCGGCAGGTTAAAATCCCCCTTTGGACGCGGAAACCCCAAAAACTGTCGGCGAACCCGAGTGCGGAAGCGGAAGTGTGAGAATTTCCAGCCTTCCTCAGTACACAGCCCAATACCGGGGGTAGCGCTTTTCCCTCCCGTATGGGGTTGGGCGGACCAATTGATTTTCATTTGGAAATACTGGGGGTTAACGCTCCTTTTTAACCCCCGGGTGCCCTTTTTACCCTTGGCATTCTTTTTTCCTTTTTTTATTTCCAACGTGCTGGGGGAAATTTGGTCTCTGTACTTTGTTCTCTTTCCGTGCTCCATCCCTCCTTTTCCCTTTCTGAATAACCCTACTTCGGGTAAAGGGGTTTTTCCTGTCCCTTTTCCCTTGTAAAAAAATTCAGGGGAAATTTTTTTACCAGCTTTTTGGGTACATCCCAATTTTTTTAGTATTTTAAATTTCTAAAAAACAAAAAATATTTAAAAAAAAGGTTTGAATCCCCCCAAAATTCTTTGTTTTTTTCTTTTTTTCATTGTATTAAAGGGGTTTGGGTCTCAATACGGGGGATTGATAGCTATTTAAAGATTTGCAAAAACAAGTCTTTTTGCAATAGGGTGCCCCATTAACGGGTGTCCTACCCTTTTCCTTTTTCCCTGACAGCCCCAAATTCACCCCTTGAGCCATTCTTTGAAAAAAATTTGTTGAAAAACAAAATGGCTTGTTTAAAGAAAACCCCAAAAATTTTTTAGATTAAAGAAAACCTTTTAGTTTTAAAAAATTTGGGGCTGCATGTCACAGCAAAATCCCCCCAAAAAAATTAAAAACTTAAAACCCATGATCCATTTTGGGACAATTTTTGGAAAAACCAAATGTCTTTTAAAGAAAAAAAACATTTTTTTAGAAAAAGGACCTGTAGTTTTGCTGCATTTAAAAAAGAAAAAATCCCCCCAAAAATTCAAAGCAAAACCCTTAAACCCTTTTTGGTAAATTTGGGTGAAAACAAATGTCTGTTAGAAAAAACCATTTTTTTTATAATAGGCCCTTTGTATTTTTGGGCTGCTTTTTAAAGCAGCATGACCAAAAAAAATTAAAAAAAATGACTTCCCCGCCACTGTTAAAAATTTTTGGGAAAAATTCCCCATTAAAGAAGCCAAAATTTTCCTTTTTCCAAAACCATGTTTAATTGCTGAAATCTCACACTACATGCCCCCAAAAAAAAATTATAAAATTGACTTCTCAGCCACCTTTAATATTTGTGAGGGTGAAATGCCACTCAAAAGCCCCATTTCTTTTCCAAAAGGGGCCCATAAAATTATTCCTGTATCTCACCTCCCAGACCCCAAAAAAAATTTTTAAAATAGCCCTTCCACCCCTTTTAAAAAATTTTTAGGGAGAAAGGGCCATTTAAAGCCACTTTTCTTTTCCCAAAAGGACCTTTAAAAAATAGTTTGTTTTCCTAAAACAGAAACCATGCCCCTAAAAACCCATTGAAAATGCAAAAATTTTCTTAAGATAAAGTGAGAAAAAGGGAATAGGGGTTTGCCCAAAAAACCCCCTTGCTATCTTTTAAAAGTCTCCTCAAAAGCAAAAGAGAATAAAAAGGAAAAGAGAATAAAAATTGCATTTTAAGAAATGATCATTTTAAAAAAAAGTCTTCAAGAGGCCATTTCCTTTTAAAAAGGGAAAATTTGAAGTAAAAACCCCGGCCAACTAATTGGGTTTTAACCTTTGGGAAATTTGGGGGCCAAACAACACCCTCAGAGACCCAATGCCTGTTTTATCTTGATGAAAGTAAAAACGATCCACAAAAAGGGGGAAACCCGGAGGCGTTTTGTCGTAAATGACACCTCCAGCTTTTGCTAAAATTTCCCCTCTAATATAAAGCTCCCCTTCCGGGGGGCCGGACAACACCTCTTTTGGCGTGAAAAAGCCCAGGGGGCCATTGGGTTCCAAAATTTGGATACCCAGAAGTTTTAATTGGGTCCGGGAACACATACAAAAACACCCAGTTTAAAGACGGCAAAAAACGTGCACCCTTACAAAAAGCGGTTTCCTGGTTTTTGAACTGTGGCCTGCATTGAAATGCGTTGGTGAGGGGTAAATAAAAAAATTTTGCCATTGGTCCCCCTTTGGGCCCCTTCTTCCCCACCTTGCCTGCTGCTGCCCGGGTTTTGGCCGTTTACGGCTATTTTGGCACCCTACTGCTGTAAACCGTCGCTGGCATTGTTCCCAACCGTTGACTTTTTGAAAAACGTGAAGCAAAAAGCAACAAAGCCTCCCATTTTGATCAATCACAAGGCCCTTTTCCTGAAATTTTACCCTCTTTTTGGGGGGGTTGGAAGGAAAGGGGCCGAATTTTAGTTTTTTCCCGGGGGGATCCAGGAGGGGGGGCCAAACCCGTAACAGTTTGTTCATTTTTAGGGCCCTTAATGCGAGGACCCATTTTATGGGGGAAATGGAGCACCCAAACACCATTGAGGTTTGGAGCCTTGATTCCCCAAGCCCTCGGGGTTTGGGGGCACTACCCAAACCCCTCTTCCCATCTGCCTCAAATTCACCGCCAACCTTTTTCCCCAAGGGCCCAGGGACGGCGGGTCTAGGAATACCTCCTCCTCCCCCCCCTCCTCCCCGCTTCCCCCCCGGCACAGTTTAAACACGGGCCCCCGGGCTTGCCTCAAGGGATCCCCCCCCGAGAGTTTGAGGTGCTAGGCGTGACAAAGCCGCACGGGCCTTGTCGTCCATTTTGGAAAACCCAGAATCTATTGGGTCCGGAACCCCATGCAAAAAACATCGGGGGTTGAGATGCAGATAGTCGTGCACCATGATCTTAAGCTGATCCCCTGTTTTTGGGATGTTTTCCCCCCATTGCATGCTTTGGGTGAGGGGGTTAAACAAAGATTCCCAGAGGTCCCCCCATTGGGCCCTTCCGCCACCTTCCCCTGCTGTCCCCCGGGCACGCCTTTTAGGCCTCTACTGCTGTCACGTCCCCTGATGGTTGTTCCCCCCTTTACATTTGGGTAACGTGAACAGACCCAGATGTTCTCCAGTTAAACAATCAAAAAAGGTCTCCATTTTCCTGCTTTTTTACTCCTAATTTTTGGGGGGGTGGGAAAGGGAAAATGCTGAGTTTGTTTTTGTACCCGGGAAACCAAAAGGGGTGGCCACCCCTAAAATGTTTGGTTCCCTTTTGATGGCCTTAAACGAGGATCATGGAGGGGAAAAGGGGCACCAAACCCCCCTCAAATTTAGAGATGGAGCCTTGATTTCCCCAACCCGGGTTTGAGGGCAACTACAAAAATGTCTTCCTCTTTTTCCCCCTCCGCCTCAAAAATTTGCGCCAACCTCTTTCCCAAAGGGAGGACGCGTAACATCGGGGTCTAGGGTTTCCTCCCCTCCCCTTTCCCCGCTGCCTCCCGGGCCCCCCGGGTTTAAACCCCAGCCCCGACTTGCCTGAGATGATGCACCCCGAGAGCGAAAGCGCCACCTTCCCCTAGCTCTGGAACCCCCAACCACCTTTTCCTAATGAAAAACCCTTTAAATTGTGAAAATGTCGGGGCCTTGTGGTTTTGAAAGGGGAGAAAAAAATCCTTGTTTCCCCATCTTTTTGTCATTTTCCCCCCTCCGGGCCCGTGGCGGGACCTTTTTTTTTTTTCAGAGTGTCCCAAAAAGATCCCTTTTCCCGAACTAAGATCACCAAAATGGGTCAGCTAACAAGGGGATTGTCCGCCACTGACCATTTTTGGGGGCTTCCCTTTAAAACTGGGAAGGATGGTGCAGAGGGTCTTTCAACCCGCCTCCACTCTCGGTGTTTCCCCAAACCCCCCCCAGGTTTCCCCCCCCAACCGCTGCTTGTTTAGGGGCCCTGTTTCCCCTTTTTGAAATTTCCCTAATGGCCTTTTCGCGCTGCCAAAATCGCGGGGCATGTGGAGGGTGGAAAATTCCCCGGCGGTTGCCACGTTTAACAAGGAGACGGGTTTACGGGGAGGCCGAAACTGAAAACTGCAACGCACCAGGCGGGATGAAGCAGGGGGCAAACGGGGGAAGTGCGAAATCAAAACCCCCGAGCCTTCTTCAGCCGGGGTCCCAAACCCCGGGGAGCTCTTTAGAAAATTTTTTGGACGAAAAAGGTTCAAGACATGTGGGCCCCAAGGGATTGCTCCAGCCCCACCGATCTTAAGGGGGGCCACAGAATTTTGGGCCCTTTAACGCACAACCCCCCTTGCCTGGCAAAAAAGGTTCTTGTCCCCCCCCCGGCGCTTTTGGGCCCCCGTTTTCTTTGAGCCGTCCACAGCCCTGACCTGTGGTGGGCGGGCTCCCCAAGGCAAATTTAAATTTTAAAACGGGCCTGGTGTCTCCCGGGCACAAGTGCCACCAAAAGGACCTTGGGGGAAAAAACCCCCCAACCCCTCCCCTTTCGGTTTTTTTAAGAGTGCCCCCAAGCCTGAGAGCCCCCCCAACCCCCCAGAGACACCCCCAGTCACCCCCGGGGACTGTCACAGAGATAAGTGGCCTTGGCCGTGCTTACTATTTCCCTGTGTCGGGGGGAGATTTACTTTTCCCCCGGGCACAGAAAGCAGGGCAAAGCGCTTGAAAAAATTTTGATGACACTGGCAGGCCAGGGCAGGGACGGCTTTTTCTGTTTTTTAAAAAATTTCCTGTTTTGGCAACTGGGATTGGGGCGGCCCAGGGCCATAAAAGTGGCGGGAAACCCCTCTGTTCCCCCAACGGAAAGGCAACTTTCCAAGGGCCAAAAAACCTGGCAATTCCACATTCAAAGGGTTTTTGGGTTTTTGGGGGGTTTGGGGGGTTTAAAATGGTTTTCTTTTTTCTCCCAAACCTAAAAACAGAAAGGGTGGGGTGCTAGACTGGTTCCCGTACGGCTGCAGGTCGCAAACTTTTCCGGGAAAGGGGAAGGGGTAGGGATGGGTCCCCTGGTGGTGCTGGTGGGGACTCCGGGGGCGAACCGGGGGAGGCGGGAAACGGAAACCCTGATCCCTGATCAATTTTACCCTGAAGACTTGGGCAGCTGAGGGAAAGCTTGGTGGTGGCGGAAGGGGGAGGAGGCGGAGACCCGAAAGGGGGTGACAATGGTTTTGGGGGGCCCCGGGGCGGTTTGGCCTTTTTTGGCCCAAGTGTTCCCCCCCATTTCAACTCATGCATTCGGGTGCATGTGAAATAGACATGTTGGGGGGGTTGGTTTTAACCCTTAAAGGGTTTTTGGGCCCCTACTTATGCTTTTTCGGGAAAAAGGGGGCATATGACATCGCTGGGGGAAAAAAGAGGCCCTTTGGTCAAAGAAAAGGGCCCCGGCCCGAGAGGTCCTGGACCTTTTTGACGGGGATAAGCGAGGAGCGGGGTTTTCGCTGACCGGGCTGGGGGAATCATATCAGGGGACTTCTGCGACCCCCCTCTCCCTTTTTTTGGGGGGCCCCCCGTAAATTTAAACTACCCCATCTCTTCCTCCCCCGTCCAAATGATAAGCGCTCGCAAGCAAATTTTTGCGGAAAAGACCAGGATGGATCCGAAAAATTTTTGCATCATCATCATCCACAACACAGGTGACTTGGTCTTTCCTGACCCCCTTTTTGCATCCCCGAAGCTGCCGGGGTACAAACCAAGGGCCCCTGCAAGGCTTGCCCGGGCCGCCCGGGGGTTTTGCCGATTGAACCCCGGCTTCCTTCAAACCTCCTCTGATGGGATCATAACTGGCGTCCCGAGCGACTAAATCATCCCCCTTTATTTAAACATGCTTTCTGACCCCCAACCGCATTTTGTCATCAAAGAGGGTTTCCCCAGACAATGGGGTTTTCCACAGTGGGGGGGTACACAGTTTTACATTTTTTGGGGTGCTTTTAAAGTTGGACGGGGGCTGGGTGACGGGCAATTTTTGGGCCCGGGCTGCGAGGGCGGGGGAGGGAAACTGCTAACAGGTTCATTAAAAACCCCTGAAGGGGCAGATTGGCACGATGGGGTTTCGTTTTCTTTTGGGGTTCACAGGGGGCCCCGACCCCCCCCGATAAAAGGCCTGACGGGCCCGCAACTTTCATCCGGGTGGGATGCCGGGTTTTCGCCAGCACTGGAAGGAAACACCTTCCTCGACCTCTACCTCCCAAGTTTCTACCCCCCCTCTTACTTTTTTTTACCACCCTGCATTTTGCTCCATGTTTTAAATATAAAAATTTTGAGAAGGGATGGAATAGTTTTGGAAAGTCTCTTTAAAAAGACTGTAAAAACACAGCTATTCCAAAAAAACCCTCTAAACAAAACCCAAAAAGCTGGGTTCAAATTTAAAAAGCAAGGTGTCCCAACTAAAAAATTTTTGGACTGGGGAAAAAATTTTAAAAACAAATTATCTGTTTTTTTTTGGTTTTTAGTCCCCAGGGGCCGCCCCCTAAACGCCGCCGGCCGGCCGATCGTTAGGGGGCCCCAAGCCGCTACCATTTACTAAGCTATCGGCTTAGCGGGGTTTTTGGGCCCCCTTGGGGGAAAGGCAGCGGTGGCGGGACTAAATGTATGTGCGTCAGTCCGGGCACATACAGTTAGATGCTTTTAGGGGGAGCAGAAACTCCCCCGGGGGGGAATCTTGTGCCCCAGGCGGAAAGTGCACAAACCCAGGCCCGGCTGGCGTCATTCCCCGCTGCCCCCCCTGCCAGGGCCGGGGGTAAAAGTCCCACCCGGCCCGAAGAAAAGAAACCGGGGGGCAACGGGGCGCGGGCAGGGGGCGAAGGGCAGGTTTAAATGTGTCAGGGTATTACTTTTAATTATCGCTATTTATTTTGGGGGGCATTAAACACTTTTTATGTGCAGGGAGGGGGGTGTTATCTAAGTTTTATGTGCAGGGGGGGGGGCTTTTTATCCCATTGTTATATGTGCAGGGAGGGGGGTATTTTTTTTTATTTTATATGTGCAGGGAGGGGGTTTTTATAATTGTTTTTATTTGCAGGGAGGGGGGCTTTTTATTATTGTTATATGTGGGAGGGGGGGGGGGCTATTATCTTTTTGTTATATTTTGCAGGGGGGGGGCCGTTATCTACCCGTTTATATTCAGGGGAGGGGGGTATTTTTCCCACTTATATACGTGCAGGGGGAGCTATAATCTACCCCCATATGTGCTTGAGGGGCCCCTTTAAAGGGTTTCTAAATATACACTGCTGTGGGCCCATAAAAATCCAAATACCTGCTGGGGGGGCCTAAAACCCGCCCCAATACTCTTTTGGGGGGGGCCTAACCTGCCTATAACCTGTGGGGGGGCATATAAAACTAAACCCCCCTAACCCACTGGGAGAAAATATAAAGTATATAAAACCCCAAAACTTTGGGGGGGGGGGATAACTTTCTGGGGGACCCTTTTTAAAACCCTTCCAAATGGGGGAAAAACATTTAAATTTTTCTGGGGTTTTTGAAGTTTCCCAAAAAGTCGTTTTAAAACCCCGGTTTTTTTAAGGCCTCAGCTCAAATTTATTTTATAAGAGTTAGCAATCGACTCCGCCCGGGCTCCAGTTTGGTTGTTTAAAGAGTTGTTAAAGGCCTCAAATCCCATTGTTTAAGAACCTTAGGCAATCCCCAAAATTTCCGGGGGCTATTTGGTATAATAAACGGTATTTTTTTGCACCTTTCAATTCACCTTGGTTCTGGGGGGGGAATAAAAAAGGAATTTTGCTGTTTTATGAAATTTTAACCGTTTTTGGTGGCTGGGGTCCCCAAAGAAAAATGCTGGGTTTCGCAAAATCAAAAAACAAAGTAACTGTTTGTTTTTTGAAAGATAACCGGTATTTTTGGCAACCCAAACCCAAAAGGGTGATTAAAGATTGCCCGGAAAATTTTTAAATTTAAAATGCAAGGGGGGAAAATATCAACAGCCCCAGGTTTTAATGGGGAAAAATTAAAAAAGAACACATATCTGAAAAGTATATGATAATAAAAATGGAGTTTTTTCAGCTAACAAAAAAACCTGCAGGTTTCTAAAATGATGTGTATCCAATATAAGTTCAGGCTGCCCAATATCCCGGAAATATTTTTAATTTTGCAAACTGTTAATAATAAAAATTTTCCACTTCAAAGTCACACTAAAACTTGGGGGAACTTTTTCCCCGTGGTTTTTTTATAAATAGAGCTTGTCTTTTTTTCGCCCGCGGCCCCCCCCCCCCCCCCCCCTCCCACCGCCGTGAATTTTTCCCCGGGTAGATGCTCCCTTTTTAAAATTTTTCTACCCAACTACTAGAAATTTTAAAACTCTAAAAAAACTAAAATTGGGAAAAGGGGTCACAGGGAAAAGTAGGGTTTCTCTGTGCAGAAATAGACTAAAATTTGCTGAGCGTTTTGGGCCACAGGCAGAAAACGCAGGGGCCTATCCCTATGAGAGCTGAGAGAACTAGGCTTTAAACAAAAGGGAAAACGCTGTTCTATGTAAAAAAGGGGTTCCTGTGAATTTTTTTTAGCCCCAAACCGCCCCCCCAACCATAAAAAACACATCCCCGTCATGAAAAGTCGCACACACATCTAACCCTGCTTATTCTGGGAATCTGAATTTTCCCGGCCCCAAAATTACAAAGGGAAACGCCGAAAAAGGGCGATCTTAATAAAATGATGCCAGATTTTAAATTTAATTTTTCGCATGATCTGGAAATTTTGATCCCCAAAAAAAAACCTTTTGATTTCAAAATTTGTCGATAAAAAACACTCAACAAATAGTGTTTTAAACCCCAAAATTTTACGACAAAAAGGGAGAGAAACTTTAATCAAATACAGAAAAAAATGTCAGCTTTCAAAATAAAGATCTCTGCTTGCTTTTCAGTGAAATGTGAGTGGGAAAACAATGGGGGGAAAGCCCTCAGCTGTGAAGAAGATCCCGCTCAACCTGTAACTAATTTTTGGGCCCGGTAGGCAGGTAGAGTGTTGGCTTTTCAAGGGGGAAAAAGGGGGTTTTTGGGGTTTTAAATCCCCTCACAGAGTATTTTCCCCCCCCCCTTAAATTTACCCCATAAGTAGAAAACCTAAAAAAATATATGTTTAACTCTATTAATGTTTATAAACACATACATAACCCCCCCATATATTTTCTCATCCCCGAGTATAGGCATTGTATTTACATATGTTTTAAAGTGCCTTTGTGACTTTCTGCGGGGATTGGGGGAAATAAAAGGGGGGCTTTGTGTTGTATTTAAAAAAAAATTATAGATTTCCATATATTTTCTTTTTTTTAAATTTTGTGACAATTTAAAAAAAAAAAAAAATACCGATGGGGCTTAAAAACTCCCAACCTCTGTTTTTGGAGGGGATCACCTTATGTTATACACTAATATGATGCGTCATAAGGAGGCGGGGGCTTGCTTTCGATCTGAGGAACGAACCCCCTCTTTTCAAAGTACAGCTTGGGGACGGGACTTGAGGAGGTGAATCAACCTTTTGGGCCCAAAACCCCTTTAAAACCCCAGTAATTCCCAAATTTCATCACCCAGAGCGGGAGATTACTAGAGCCAGCAGCCCTTTGGGTTTTTCACTATCGATTTTAAACTCAGGGGGGAGTAAACACAGAGGTGCAGGCCCCAAAATAAAATTGCAGGGGCGGGGGCCGGGGCTTTCCTGTCTGGGGGGCGTATCCTAACGGCTGAATAAAAATGCAGCCACCAATCACAGTGGGGGGGGCGTTTTCTGGGGGGGGGGAACCGCCCATGGGGGCTTTCCGACCGCAACAGCAGAAATAGAAAAGGACAGATTTACAGAAAGCTCATATCTGCAAAAACCAAAGTACAGGGGGGAAATGCAACCCAATTAAAAAAAGTGCTTAATTTTTGCCCCCCAAAATCTAGACATGTCTTTGTAACGATAAAACCCCTTTAAAGGGGTTGTGTCACTACCTCTTTTTATTTTTATAGTGATCACCGTACGGGTTAAAGATTGTTAGATTTATAGGTTAGCTCTTTACACACTTGGCAATACCAAATGTGTGTACTTAACATTTTTTTCAGTGATAAGCATTTGTAATAGGTAAAAGGCAGTGTTTTTTGTTTTTTTTTTTTACAATTTCACTTTTTATTTAATCTTTATTTTATTTTTTTTTTTTTTCTTGCCCCCACTCAGGCTATATTCAGTGATCATTAGATCACTGGTTTAAATAATTGAAGTCCCTTTGTACTGCAATAAATTGTAAACGTATTCACCCCTGTCGGCTTGCCTCCGGGGGGGCCCTGCGGGACTAATCATAGACAACCCAGAGGTAATGTATGCCCTTGGGCCTATAACCCTATGGAAAAATATTGACCAATCATTTTAAAAAGGGGGGGGGACATTTTCAAAATACAGTCAAAATGCAAAAAAAGAGTGTTGGTTAGCTAGGGGGGCTTGGCTATCCCCCAATCAGAGCGGAGTTACTTTCTCTAAGTTCTATGGGAAAAAAAATGCAGAACGAGCTTGTTTGTGAGGCTAGTTAAAAGAGGCGCGGTTATTTGGCCCCTTTGGGAGAGCGAGCGACGCCTTATGGGTTTTCTAACAAATCTGAAATAAAACTGTAATGGCCAAAATCAAATGAAAAGACTCCGAAGTTGTACCGATTGTATATAAAATGATCAATAATATGGGGAAACAAAAAAAAAAAAATTAAATTAATAAAACCCCATTTTTATTTCTTTATTTTTGTTAAAAACCCATACTTTTGATCCTTACAAGAAAATAAAGAAATAAACGATTTTATTGAATTAATTTTTTTTTTTTTTCCCCCTATTAGTTAATTTTATATAAATGGGCAATTTGTAGTCTTATATTTGATTTCCCGGGAAATGTACAGATTGTATTTTGAAAACCCCTAAGGGGTCGCTCGCCCCCCAATTTGGGCCAAAAAACCGCCTCTTTTAACTTGCAATCACAAAATTTGGCTCGCTCTGTTTTTTTTTCCCCCAAAAATCTAGAGAAATAGCTCGCGTCTGATTTGGGCCGGGGTAGCCCAAACCCCCGCTAGCTCAACCAATCAGCTCTTTTCGCATTTTGAACTGTCGTCTTTAATATGATTGGGCAAAATTTATCCTAGTTTAATGGGGCCCTCGTCCTATTCGATTGGTCCAAAACTCCTCCAAGGTTGAATGGGCCCCTGTCGCTCCTGTTCTTATTGGGTGGTTTATGCCGACCAATCAAAAAAAAGCTTAAAAATTTGAATTACTTATTTCCCGGCAATTCTCAATTGCAATTCCTTATATAGCCCGGTCTCTGCCCCACCAAAAAAGCGTTGTTAGGGATTTAACTGATTTTTTTTTTATAGAAAGGTTTTTGCTCTTTATTTGTAATTTTTACACTTTAAAAAAAAATTATTTTTTATTCTATCCTGGCCAGGGCGTGAGGCCGAGATTGCATTGCGCCCATCCTTTCCTAGACTAAATGGTAAATAGTCCCTCTGATTCGGGATAGCCAAGCCCCCGACTCCCAATCAATTTTTCGCATTTTTACTTATTTTAAACGTCCCGCCCTTTTAAAAATGATTTGGGCAATATTTTTCCATAGGTTTTGAATGGGTCCCTGTCGCTCCTATTTTTTGTTGGTCAATACCCCCCTAGGTTAGAAGGGCCATGTCGTCCTATTCCTGATTGGTTGGTTTAGCCCAAAAACCATCAGAAGAGCCTAAAACAATTTGAATTACTGTATTTTCCCCCGGGAATTCTCTATATTTCAATTTTCCCGATGTAGCGCCCCTCTCGGCCAAAAACGTTGTTTTGGGATTTAATTGATCTAGTTTTTAGAAGGGTTTTAGCTTTTTCAGAGAAAATTTTACACTTAATAAAAAATGATTTTTTTAATTATACTCCCGCCGCACGGCGGGTGAGGGGAAGAAATTTCATTGCCCCGATCTCCCATATACTCAATGGGGAAAGTAGCTCGCGTTTGATTGGCCGGGATACCCAAGCCCCCGTTTTTTTCAACCAATAGCTCTTTTCGCATTTTTACTGTTATTTTAAATGTCCCCCCTTTGATTTTGATTGGTCCAAACTTTTTCCCTAGGTTTTAAAAGGGTCACTGTCGCTCCTATTGATTTTGGGTGGTTTCTTTTCCGACCAAAGAGAAAGGTTACGAATTTGAATTCTGATTTACGACAAATTTCAAATATCCCAAATTCCCCGATAAGCGCCGTTGGATTTTGGAAAGTGATTATATTTATGTTTTTTTTTTTTTAGGTTTTTAGTCTTTTTCGAGAATTTTTACGCCCTTTTTAAAGACGATTTTTTTATTTTATACCCGCCGGACATTTTAAGGGTTTCTGTGTTTTTCCGCCTTCTCTATCGAAATACATGTTCGGCCAGTATCTTCTGCGCTTAAATCCTGCACTGCGCCCCATACACGGCGGGCAACGGGGGACTTTACACCGCATGTTGGCGCACCTCCTCGGGGTCGAATTTAGGCGCAAACCCGCACTGCCCTAAGTCCCCCACTGCGCCTCACCACTGGGGAGGCGCGGGGATTAACTGTTGTATGACGCGCCCCCCGGCGGACATAAAATCAGGCCAAATTCGCGAAAAAAAAAAAAAACAAAAGGGGCCCCGAGTGGGGGGGTTTAACATTTTCACCCTTGTTCCTTTTGTCCTTATTATCCAATTTTTTTTCGGATTTTATCACCATTTTTCCTTCTGGTGGATTATAAAAAGTGCAATTAATTAATTCTACACCTTTGGACTTGGAACTCCAGCAGCTGGTCTATACATGATTATGCGTTAAAGTGAGCGGTTCTGTCACTTGTTTTACTCGAGTTACTGCTCTGATTGTACTACCCGAGGTGTGCTTGTCCCCATTTCGGTCCAAGCGCTATTAGTTCCCTTTTTGTCCTTTTACTTCCTTTCTACTGGTTTTTATCGCCAAAAAAAGGAATAAAAGGCAATAAAAAAGTTGTGTGTCTCTCAAAACGGTACCAATGAAAATGTCAACTCATCCGGCAAAAAACAAGCCCTTGCACAGCTCTATACACAGAAAAAAAAAAGTTTTCCCTCTCACACTATGGCGATGCAAAAACATGTTTTCTTTTTATTGTCTAAAAACAGTAAAACATAAAAAATATACAAATTTGGTATCACTGTAATCGTATTAGCCTGCTCAGCAAAGTTAACATGTCAGTAATAACGTGTAGCGACGGCTGTAGGATTGCTGTATTTCGTTCATCACGCCTTCCAAAAACCTTGATAAAATGCGATCAAAGCATCAGTTTACGGAGAAATAAAAAAGTTATTTACACAATTTTTTACAAACGCATTTCTATTGTGTAAAAGTAGTAAAACATAAAAACTATATAAAAATGTATACTGATATAATTGTACTGACCCCATAGTAAAGTTGTCCTGTCATTTATACACTATGAATGCTATAAAATTAAATCCAAAAAAATAATGGTGGAACTGCATGTTTTTTTTTTTTCATTTTCACCTTAGGGAGTCTGCAGACCTGTAATGGCACCTAAAGAAAATCCTTATGAAAATGAGACCCAAACGTCACTAGGTGCTCCTCCTACTCTGGGGCATGCGTCTGAGTCATATAGCTCATTAGGGCCACATGTAGAATATCTCTAAAAAAGGGCCAGTTTTTGGGGTTAATCAATTTTGGGATTTGGTTTCTTTTTTTAAACCATTAATGGGGCCAAAAAAGAAGTATTGAAACGGGAAAAAATAAAAAAAAAAAATAAAAAAAATGTCAAAATTTGGTGTGGCCCCCCCCCCCCCCCCCCCCCCCCCCCCAAAAGGAAAAATTATGTTGAAAAATTTTTTCAGGGAAAAATATTTAAAATTTTCCCTACTAAATTTTAAAAGGAAACTCTAATGTCAAAAAAAAATTTAATTTTTTAAAAAATTTTTCCCCAACCCACAAAGTGGGAACTTAGGGCTTAATTATTTTCTATTTTTGTTTGGTTTGACTATCTGTTTTTAAACACACGGGAAATTTTTTAAAACTTTAAAAAATGGCAAATTTTTCTAACTTTTTAAACATTTTTATATTTTTTCACAAACAAAAAGTTTTTTGTATCGCCCCCCAAATTTAATTGTTTTTTAAACCCACAATGTGTCACGGGGGGAAACATTTCAAAAACACATGGTTAATTTTAAAAGCAAAAAAATTTAATTCAAATAAAAAATTTAACACATGAAAAGATTTGAAAAATAGGGTTTGGGTTTTTTTTAAGCCAAAACAGGCTCCCCCCTTTAAAAGGGGTTTGTATCTTTTACAAAGATCATTTCTCGGATTTTGGGAACAGTAAAAATAAGAAAATTTTGTAATTGGGTTTTTGCATTACCTCAGTCCCTTGGTTTAGCAAATATGATTTTTTCTGTAAATTTTGGTTTTCTGTTTCTGCTGCTGGCGGTCGGTTCCCACCCCTAGAACCCCCCCTTTGCACTGGTTTGGCGGGGCATGACATTTATTTCACCCTGTTGGGGTACGCCCCCAGACAGAAAACCCCGGCCCAAAACCCCCCCCTGTGCTGTGATTGGCTGCGGACACTCTTTTGTTTTTCTCCCCTTGAGCTTTTAAAAATTTTTCGATAGTGAAAAAAAAGGTCGGGGGGCTCTTTTAAAACATCTCCCAGCTCTAGGGTGAATGATTGGGCAATAAATGCCTTTTTAAAGGGCCCACAAAACCCCCTTAAATTATAACAAGTTTTTAGGTCCCCTGCCTTTTTAACGGGGAGGGGGGGAGGGCTTGTGCTTTTGTCCTTTTAAACCCCCAGTCTCGTGTCCGGGGGAAAACGGGAAGGGGGGGGGGAAAGGGGCAGTGTTCACTCTCCCCTTGTTCATCATTTTTGGGCTGGGTATAAACTGCTTATTTCCCCCAGTATACAGTCTCCTGTCTGGTAACGGGGAAAGAGAGGAGGGGGGGGCAGTGTCCCTGTCCTCAAAATGTTCATCAGTTGGGGCTGTGTGTTTAACTGCATATGGGCCAGTCAAAACGGGCTCCTGTCGGTAACAGGGGGGAAGGGGGGGGGGTGGTGTGAAACCTCCTCGGGGAGTCTCATCAGTTCGGGGCGGATGGTAAAACCCTGCTTATAGCCAAGCTGACCCTGAACCCTCTGCAGACGGGTGACAAGCATGCAGGAGGTATAGTTTGTTTTCTGCACAGAAGCCGTTTTAACGGCATTGGGGGCCCCCTGGGAAGCGCGGGAAAAATTGGGCCCCCAACCAACGAAAAATTCAGATAACACATCACTTAGGGTATTTTTCACACGAGGGGACTGGGGGTGGGTACAGAAAGGTGCCGCAGTACATTTTGTGTTTTGGGAGCTGCGTAATACGGTGAAACTCCCGGCCCCCCGCCTCCCACATAACATTAATTTATTTTTTGGGGTATTCGCCGCAAGTAATTGAATGTCGCTTATTCCCTATTTTCAATATGTTTATTATTTTTAACGAGCGGGGGGTGGGGCTTTAAATCCTTAGTTCTCTATGGGGAGCTATGGATTCCCGAAATTTCAGGGGGGGAATTTCCCCGTATTAGAGCGAAAAATCCCACGCAAAAATGGAAACCGAAATTCCCGGGTGTAAAAATCTTTATAGCAAAAAAGAAAAACACCATAAACAATAAAACCACTCCCAAACACGGTTAAAATAGTTTTGTTTTTTTTTTAAACTTTTCACCCGCCTTAGAATTTTTTTTTTGTTTCCCCAGCCTTTAAACATGGTCTGTCATGGCACCATAAAAAAAAACATCTTGTCCCACAAAAAAAAAACCCCCTCATGTTTCTAGGTAAATACTGTAAAAATTTAAAAAACCACTCTTTTTATGCAGAATTGAAACTTCCCCCGGCCCGTATTTAAGTTAAGGCTGCCCCAGGCCTGAGCTTGGGGAATTCCCCCAATTTAGGGGAAGTTCCCCATAAGTTATTCAAAACCTGCACTTTTGCGCGTTTTAAAACGAGCTTGTTTGCTTTGAAATGAAGGTTTGGGCCCCGTGGGGGATTTTCACGCCCGATTGCCGAGGCGGGATCATGACTTGTATAGTTTTGGGGTATTTATTGAACATTTTTTAAATATTTTTTGGGGCCCGTTTTTCAGTGACTTAAAACGGACCCAAATACATATTTAAAAACGCTGTGTAAAATTTGAAATTTTACATAAAATATCATACCCTTTGTTTTTACTGATTTGGCAACACAGTTTACACATAAAAGTACCCTCGGGCAGACGTTCCGATAGGCTTAGTTCCCAACGGGGCCAGCAGATATAAAAACTGATAGGAAAAAAACCCAGAGCCAGCAGTTTAGCACACCCCCAGATAGGTTTTAGTTTACACGCAGCAGATTGTACAAAAAGGAAAACCTTTAGTTACACAGCCGGGCAGATTGTAAAACATGGATGGGGTTTTGTACCCCCCTCAGCGTTTTGTACACATTGGATAGGTTAGATACACAGTCAGCGGGTTTGTACACATTGGTTTGGCTTAGTTTCACAGTCAGCAGTTTTGTACCCCTTTGGAAATAGGCTTAGTTTCCCAAAGCTCAGCGTTTGATCCCACATTGGATAGGTTTAGTTTACACACCCTTCAGCAGATTGTACACCAATGGATGGTTAGAAAACCAAAGGGCCTCGCAGATTGTACACAAATGGATGGGGCTTTAGATACACAGCGGAGCAGTTTGTACCCCACGGGTTTTGGGCTTTAGATCACACCCTAAACCCAGTTTTGTACACAATGGATAGGCTTAGATACACAGGGGAGCAGTTTGTACCACACTGGAAGGCTTAGATACAAAGGGGACCCCCAGATTGGGAAACCACTGGATAGGCTTAGATACAACCCAAAGCAGATTGTCCACATGGATAGGCTTGGGATACACAGCGGCAGTTTGACACACTGGATAGGTTAGTTTACACAGCGAGAGATTGTACACACTGGATAGGTTGATAACAGTGAGAGTTTTGAAACCCACTGGATAGGTTTGATACAAAGTCAGCAGATTGTACACTTTTGGATAGGGTTAGTCCCACAGCCGCAGATTGTACAAAAATGGGTTTAGGGTTGGGATTAAAACAGCCAGAGTTTGGGACACCCCGGGGAAAAGGCCCTTAGATACACAGCGAGCAGATTGACAAAACTGGATAGGCTTAGATACAAAACCCGAGCAGTTTGGGTACAAAATTGGATGGTTTTAGTTTCACAGCCCGCAGTTTGGGACAAATTGGATGGGTTTGATCCCACAGCTCGAGATTGTACACTTTGGGGGATAGGCTTTGTTTCACAGTCAGCAGATTGAAACCATTGGATAGGCTTAGATACACAGTGAGCGGGATTGTCCCACATTGGATGGGCTTAGATACAAAGCCAGAAAGATTTTGTAACATTGGATAGGCTTAGTACAAACCCTCAGCAGATTTTTACAAAAAGGGATGGGCCCTTGGGATAACGCTCAGCAGTTTGGGTTCCCACAATGGATAGGTTAGATACACAGCAAAGCAGATTGAAACCAAATGGATGGGGCTTAGATACACAATCAGCAGATTTGTACCAATGGATAGGTTAGAACAAAGCAGCAGATTGTACCCCCCTGGATTGGCTTAGTTACACAGCGAGCAGATTGTAAAAACACTGGATTGTTTTGATACAAGCGAGCAGATTGTAAAAACACTGGATAGGCTTAGATACCCCCAAGTGAGCAGGGGTTACACTCTGGTTTGGTTTAGTAAAACAGCTCGGGAAGTTTTGGTCAATTGGATGGGGGTTGGGATAAAACAGCCGCAGTTTGTCCCACACTGGATAGGCTTAGATACACAGTGAGAAGATTGTACCACCTGGAAGGCTTGAATACACGGGCTCAGCTTTTTGGGGTACACTTTTGGTTTGGGTTAGTTTAAAACCCAGCAGATTGTACACACTGGGTAGGGTTAGTTTTTTTCCCCCCCCCCCACACCCAAGCGGATTGTACAAAAACCTGGATAGGCTTAGTTTAAACGGCGAGCAGATTGAAACAAAACTGGATGGGGCTTAGTTTACACAGCGGGCAGTTTGTACAATTGGATAGGGCCTTAGAATACAGCCTCAGCAGATTGTAAAACTTTGGGATAGGCTTAGATAAAAACCCCAAGCGATTGTAAAAAATTGGTTTGGCTTAGATACACAGCCAGAAGATTGTAAAAAATTGGTTAGGCTTAGATACACGGGCTCACAGTTTGTACACTTTGGGGTTTGGCTTAGATAAAACAGCTCAGCAGATTGTACACACTGGATGGGGTTTAGATAACCAGTAGAAAAGATTGTCCCCAAAACTGGTGGCTTAGTACACAGTGAGCAGATTGAACACATGGTTTGGCCCTTAGATAAAATACCCAGCAGTTGTACACATGGATAGGCTTAGTTCCCCAAAACCCCAAAGGATTTTTTCCCAAATTTGGATGGGCTTAGTTTCAAGCCAGCAGTTTGTAAAACACTGGATAGGATTAGATACCCCGCCCCAGCAGATTTTAAAAATTTGGGGATGGGGCTTAGTTTACACACCCA
Source organism: Phyllomedusa bahiana (assembly GCA_025379985.1). Taxonomy (NCBI): domain Eukaryota; kingdom Metazoa; phylum Chordata; class Amphibia; order Anura; family Hylidae; genus Phyllomedusa; species Phyllomedusa bahiana. The sequence continues at coordinate 49,471 of JAODAL010022808.1, forward strand.
AGAAGATTGTACCCATTGGATAGGCTTGGGATCCCAACAGTGGCAGATTGTAACTTTGGGGTTAGGGTTAAAATACACAGCCAGCAGTTGTTTACAAATTGGATGGATTAGATCCCAACAGACAGCAGATTTTTACACACTGGTTTAGGCCTTAGATCCAAAGATCAGCGATTTTTAACACTTTGGATGGGCTTAGATACACAGCCTCAGAAAAGATTGTACCCCACGGATAGGCTTAAAATACACAGCGAGAGATTGAAACACACTGGATGGCTTAGATACACAGCGAGAGTTTGTACACATGGAAAAGGCTTAGATACACAGCGACCCAGTTTTGGAAACACTGGATAGGCTTAGAGAAAAAAGAGAGAAAAAAAAAAACCCAAACGGAGGGGGCGTCCCTTATAGTGAAGTATATCAAAACGTTTTTGGTTTGAAAAAACACATTAGTTAAAACCCCCCTAGTACAGTTGTGCAGCTATTATAGAGGACAAACTCTCATAAGGCGTTTTAAAAACACCATTAAAGGTTCATCTGGGGCCCAGCCGTGGAAAAACTCGTCCCCAAAAACCCCCAAAAATTGTCCCCGGGCCGGGGAAATGGACCCATTGGGAAAAACACAAAGAAAAAGTTTAAGGCTCCCGGCCCCTCTCTCTTTTTTAAAACCCTCCAGAAGATAAAGGGTTTTCAGAAAAAAAAGATTTTTAAAATACTAAACAACTCAAAAAAAGGAATAAACCCTTCACAAAAATAAAAAAAATTAAAATCACAAAAGCGTTTTTCCCCCGTAAAGGCGTTTAACCTAAAGGAATTGTGATTACAAAAAATTTCCGGGGAAAAAACAGTAATTTAAAAAAAAATCCTGCACTTCTAAATTGGGGGGGGGGGGGGCTGGGCTGAGCCAGCCAAAATGAGGGGTGCGAGCGAAAAAAAAGCCATGTTGTCTATGGAGAATGGCGCCCAATGGGTGAAAATTCAAAAAGTTTTCAGTCATTCAAACAAATGGCGCGATTGGTTTCCAGACAGATACGCTCCTGTTCCCCCAGCCAGTAAAGGGGAGGGGCCCTGCACTACCCTATGTTGTTTTTCCCTGGGGGCCAGGAGAGGAGTCAAAATTTAAAATATTGGGGAAAAGGGAGCCCAAAAAAAAAAAAGTCAAAAAAAGCGACCCCCCAAAGGGAAAATTAGGGGCTTTATAAGGGAAAAACTATTTAACGGGGGGCAACCCGGAAACGGTATAGTTCCTAAATGATGGATAAGGGTCCCCGTCTAACTTTCGTTTAAATGATGGGGAAACCCTTTTCCGTTTAAACATTTAGGGAAATTTTTACCAAATTTTTTTTAATTTTTTTGGGCCCCCCCCCCGTTGATTGATTTTCCCTTTTCATGCCCGCCATTTTGTATCTTTGCGGGGGGCGCTTTATTTTGAGCTTTTTTTTTTGGGCTAAAAACCCTTGGGCCCCTATATTTTAATGTGACTCCTTCCCGGCCCGCAGAAAAAAAAAAACATTGGGTAGTGCGCTCGCTTCCCCCGAACCCGGCTGGGGGGGAAAAGGGGCGTATCTGTCTGGAAACCAATCGCGCCATTTGTTTGAATACTGAAGTGTTAGAATTGCAGCGAATTGGGGGGCTCATTTCTCCATAGACTAACATGGCTTTTTTTTCGCTTTGCACCTCCCCATGGAAAAGGCTTAGATTTCACAGCTCAGAGATTTTACAAAAATTTGGGTTGGGTTTAGATAAAAAAGCCAGCAGATTGTACAAATTGGAAGGTTTAGAAAACAAAGCCCCAGCAGATTGTTTCACTTGGATAGGCTTAGAAAACAAGCTCCCGCAGATTGTACAAAACTGGATAGGCTTAGAAACACAGTGGAAGGGTTGTACACAATGGTTTGGCTTAGTTTCACAGCGAGAGATTGAACACTGGGGAATTTGGCTTAGATACAAGGTTGAGATTTTTCACATTGGATTGGGTTTAGGGTAAAAACCCGCCAGGCAGATTTTACCCAAAAAAGGGTAGGTTTTTGAAACCCCTAGTTGCCAACTTTTGGGAAAAAAGGGAAAAAACAGGAGATTCGTGGGGGGCGCCCGTAGCCGCCGCGGGCAAAAATTTTCATGGGGCACGCCTCCTTGTCGGTATGCCCCCGCCCCCCTTTAAATAAAAGCCACACCCATTCCCCCTAAATTTCATAACGGCTTTGGAAAAAAGCCCGGGGATGCCCTTATGCCGGTTTGTAGCCCCCCCTAACCAGGGGTTTGGGGCCCCCTTAAAAGGCCGGTAGAAGCCCCCTTGTAGCCAAGTAGTGCCCCCCTGTAGCCAGGGAGAGCCCAAAATTTTTTAGCCCGGTTGATGCCCCCCTTTGTTTTGCCAGGTAGGGGGGGCCCCCATTGTTTGGGGAGGTGCCCCCCTTGTTGCCAGGGAGGTGCCCCCATTGTTACCAAATAGGTGCCCCATTGTTAGCCCGGTAGGTGCCCCCCCCTTTTTTGCCGGTGTGCCCCCCTTTTTAAACCGGTAGTGCCCCTTGGTTGCCAGGTCGTGCCCCCCGTGTTTGCCCGGTAGTGCCCCTTGTTAGGGGGCCAGGAGTGCCCCATCGTTTTGCCAGGTAGTGCCCCCATCTGTTAGCCAGGTTTGTGCCCCCCCTTGTTAGCCAGGTAGTTTTCCCCCATCTGTTAGCCGGTAGTGCCCCCAAACTGTTAGCAGGGTAGTGGGCCCCCTTGTTAGCCAAAGGGGTGCCCCCTCTGTTGCCAGGTTTGGCCCCCATTGTTGCCCGGGGGAGTGCCCCCATTGTTTCCAGGTAGTTTCCCCCCTTTTGCCAGGGGGGATGCCCCCAATTTTTTTTCCCGGTAGTTGCCCCTCGGGTTTCCAGGTAGTGCCCCCCTTGGTTTCCAGGTGTTGCCCCCCATTGTTTCAGCCCGAAAGCCCCATTGTTGCCCCGGTTGTTCCCCCTCTGTTGCCAGGTAGTGCCCCCCTTGTTGCCCGGTGATGCCCCCCTCTGTTGCCAGGTAGTGCCCCCATTGTTGGCCAGGTGTTGCCCCATTGTTCCCAGGTAGTTGCCCTCTCTGTTTGGCCAGGTATTGCCCCCATTGTTGCCAGCTGAGCCCCCTTTGTTGCCAGCTGAAGCCCCCATTGTTTGCCAGGTAGTGCCCCCTCTGTTGCCAGGTAGTGCCCCCTCTGTTGCCAGGTAGGGGCCCCCTTGTTGCCCGTTTGTGCCCCCTCTGTTGCCAGGTAGTTGCCCTCTCTGTTGCCAGGTAGTGCCCCCTTTGTTGCCAGGAAGAGCCCCCTAAAGCTAATAAAAATAAAATAATAAAATCCACTTACCTTACCAGCTCCTGCAGCGCGGCCAGCTCCTGTCCGATCTCTTCAGCGGCGCAGGGGGAAGGGGAGAGCCGCGCGACCACTCCCCTGCAGCCGCGCGTCATTTCCCCTGCGCCTCTGACATGTATGTGCGGCGCACACACCGGCGCCGTACATACAGGGGGAGAGGGAGGAGGGAGCGACCCCTCCTGCCTCCTCCCCGCACAGTGAGACCGGGGCGGTTGAGGGCCACTGCGGCCGCTTCTACACCCCCTGTAGAGCGGCCCCGGCGGCGCAAGAGTAGCGCACCAGGCTACTCTTGCGCCGCGGTAATTTAAAGGACCCCCGCCGCCTGTAGGCGGGGGAGGAATGCCAAATCCCCCGGGAGGCGGGAGGGAACCCCAAATAGCGGGACCCCCCCGCCAAAAACGGGAGAGTTGGCATGTATGGTTTAGATACACAGCACAGCAGATTGTAACACATTGGATAGGCTTAGATACACAGCTCAGCAGATGTACACACTGGATAGGCTTAGATACACAGGCAGCAGATTGTACACACTGGATAGGCTTAGATAGACAGCGAGCAGATTGTACACACTGGATAGGCTTAGATACACAGCTCAGCAGATTGTACACATTGGATAGGCTTAGATACAAAGCTCAGCAGATTGTACACATTGGATAGGCTTAGATACACAGCTCAGCAGATTGTACACACTGGATAGGCTTAGATACACAGCTCAGCCGTTTGTACACATTGGATAGGTTAGATACAAAGCTAGCAGATTGTACACACTGGATAGGCCTTAAAATACACAGCCAGCAGATTTTTACACACTGGATAGGCTTAGATACACAGTGAGCAGATTGTACACACTGGATAGGCTTAGATACACAGTGAGCAGATTGTACACATTGGTTTAGGCTTAGATACAAAGGCTCAGCAAAATTGATACACACTGGATAGGCTTAGATACACACCCAGCAGATTGTACAAAATTTTTGGATAGGTTAGATACACAGTGAGCAGATTGTACACACTGGATAGGCTTAGATACACAGTGAGCAAAATTGTACACATTGGAAAAGGCTTAGATACAAAGCTCAGCAAAATTGTACACACTGGATAGGCTTAGATACACAGCTCAGCAGATTGTACACACTGGATAGGCTTAGAACACAGCTCAGCAGATTGAAACACACGGGATAGGCTTAGATACACAGTGAGCATATTGTCCCACACTGGATAGGCTTAGAAAACACACCCGCAGATTGAAACCCCACTGGATGGGCCCTTAGAAAACACGTGAGAGCAGATTGTACACACTTGATAGGTTTTTCCTTTAAACCCCCCCCCCCCCCCCCCTTTTCCTAAACCCCGCATCTCCCCCTCCCTCCTCTCCCTTCAATCACTCACTTGTCCTAAAAGTCCAGAGAGCAGAGCCCCGTGCAGTCTTCAGCTCTGAAGGGATGAGGGTAGAGGGAGGGGGGCAGCCAGTCTCTCCAGCAGTCTCCTGCTCTTCAGTGGCCGCACTGCTGGAGTGGAGGAGGAGCAGTCTGTAGTGCCGGAGATCGTGGTCTGGCCCCTGCTTTACCTCAGTGCCGTGCTGCCTGCGCTGTGAGCACAGGAATAGCAGGGGCCGCGTCAGGACACACACAGAGCATCAGACGCCGGGCCCCTGCTCTGTCTGCCGCGCTGCCCTGCCTGTTGTTAAGATAAAGCGCTGGCACAGTGCAAACAGGGGGCGGCAGTCCAAACGAAGGTTCCTGGGTTGTAACTCACTCCCACTGGGCAAAACAGCTGTCTGAGGGGCCCCCAGAGCTCGTGGGGCCCCGGGCACTGTGCCTAACTGGCCCCAATGGAAAGAGAACGGCCTTGCCTCTGCCTGCAGACAGGTGACAAGCATGCACAGGAGGTGTATAGCTAGGCACCATCTGCTGTCAAGGTGACAAGCTCATGCAGGTGGCTGTATAGCTGGCCTCTGCAGACTGAGTGACTAAGCATGCTGGTGGCTGTATTGCTGGCCCTCTGGCAGACAAGCCTTCTGTCTTTCCACTGCACAGTCAGAGTGAGGATGTCACAGGTCTTCAGTCATTACTTTTGATTGCTTACTTTGAGCTTTATAGCCCTCTGCACTATAGATTACATCTCCAGCAGTCATGTCAGTACAATTAGAAGAGCTGATATGCTAGTCACTACCATGGAACTACCCACAGCCTGACCAGGAAGAGTGAGGAAATGTGGATCTGAATTTGTGTGTTGCTCTGTGAAACAGCATGGTGATACAACCCCTTTGAGGGGCTAACAAGGAAAAATTTATTTGAAGCGTGCACTGTGGTGATCTCTCACTGCTTGTTTAAATGTCATAGCCTTGTAAAACATTGTGCACAGAAAGAGTGGGGAACTTTCTACAGGTGAGGGGCTATAAGGAGGGAATTTGGCCTTAGCAAGTTCATTTTTGAATTAAGTGAGGGAGGGAGGTTAATGTGACTCAATAATTAACGACGTTTTTTTTTGTTTGCATCATTTATTTTCTCCATAAATATATTGCAAAAATACTTTTCTTAATAGAAAAATTTTATTAAGAAAATAATCAAATGATGCAAATAAAAAACAATGCACATCATATGATGTTACCGTATAACGTGAACAAAGCGTATTACTGTGGGACAAGGGTAGGTCCCATTATACACGGCTCAACCTGGAGTTTAATGGAAAAGGGTTGGCTTATTTATATTTTCTAGCAACGTTATCCTGCAGCACTAAGGGCCTAGGTTTAAATCTAACAGGAAGCATACTTTTAAAATTGTACCGGTTCCCCCTTGGCAAAACTCTGATCAGCTGATTCATGGACTCCACAAGACCAGTGTAGGTGTCCTGTGGCAGCAAGATGTTAGCAGCAGATTTTTTTTCTTATTCCTTTATGTTGAAATCTTACTGTTAATGGATTGCGCAGTTTTTTTAAGCACATCCCACAAATGCTTTATGTGACTGAGATCTGGGGAATTTTGGAGACCAAGTCAACTTTCTTTTTTCAGTGCCGTAGGGCACACTTTCCTGATGAAAGTCCTTTGTCACTATGGAATGCTGCAACTATGATGGGATGTTACAATGTTTATGTAGGTAACATCCACAGGAATGCCACAATTCAAGGTTTCCAAGAAAAACATTACCCCTGCTTCCCATAGTGCATTCTGGTGATCCAGCAGACTAGGCCAGCTTCCTTCATTGCTCAACTGTTGAGTTCTGAAGTTCCCATGCCCATTGTAGACACTAAGGCTAGGTTAAAACAGTGTAGGAAAAAGAAATTGTCGAAAACCAAAACCTAAAACTGCTTTGAACGTCAGCTTTTTGTCCAAAGCAGCTGATTTTCTGACGATTTTTTGGGGTGGTTTTCAGTTTCTTGGCGCTTTTTTTGGACTGTCTTTAGGCAATTTTTGGGCAGTCTTTAATGTATGCAAAATTCATGTACCTTTTCAATACACCTGGGCAGTTTTTCAGCAAAAACCACGCCAAAAACCGTGTCAAAAACTGTGCCAAAAACGTCCGCCGCTTTACATAGACTCCAATAGTAAATTTTCTGCCCTGCTCTGTCGTTTTTTAGTAGCATGTTACAAAAAAACGACCAGCAGCAACAACAAGCAGAAAAAAAAGTTCTGTGCAGATTACATAAGGTTTTACTATTAAAATCTATGGGACCTGTTTTCAGAAAACGAAAAATGCTGATAAAACAACTGAAAATATGTGCAGTGGAGGCATAGCCTTACAGTGGAAGACAAAAGCCACTGTGGGCAATCTGACCAGTTTGTGACTACACAATTCCATACACATTCCCAACACAAATCAAAAAACCTTGGACATCTATGACCCTGTCACTCGGTGATTCACTTGTCCAGTTGTCTAGTTATCAGGATTTGGCTCTTGTTAAAGCAGTTCTCCACTTTGGACAATACTTGTATATTTGCTAAGAGAGTTCCTTTGACCCAAAGCGGATTACAAAGTGTTCCCCCCTGCAAAACCCACAGTGATACTGTAGGGTAGCGATTTATCACCAAAAGTTAAAATCGGGCCGGTTTTTTGGGCTTATCAGAAATTTCCGATCACGCAATATTTAGGGACAATTTAAGATAATTATTACTATCGCCCCCTTTTCAGCTTTCCTTTCTTTTTCAGGGCCCAGCCAATCAGCCCCCGAGGATGAGGGGGGTGGGGGATGTACAACGCCCCACTTTGGGTGTAGGGTTCTCATTGGCTGCAAAAATCAGTGACCCGTTTTATCTATCCCAACTCATTTCCTTTTCAGTCATACCTTTTCTATCACATTAAAGCGGGGTCTTCGCTTTTAAAAACCAATAGCTTTTAAAGCTTGAGAGTGTCCTCCTAATAAAAGAAACCATCCCCCCTACCTAAGCTTGAATGAGTTAGATTAGAGAATTTCACTTCTTATTTGAGAAAGTTTTAAGGTTCTATGGGGGGAAGGGGTGGCAGGGGGAGAGGTTTTAAAAAGGGAAATATTTTGCAGCTAGGTGTTTTGTGATCTTAAAATTGAAAAAAAAATTGTTTTTTAAAATTTTTTTTGGCCCAGGGGCCTCTGGGGGTTTGAAATTGTCCCTTGTTTTCAGTTCATTGCAAATCACTGCGGGGGGTGGCACGAGGAAGGCATTTGAAAAAAGATATTTTGCAGCTCAGTGTGTTCTGTGATCTTCAATTGAAAAGAAATTTTTTTTTTAAAAAAACCCATTTTTTGGGCAAAGACCCTCTGTAGGGTTGAAATTGCCCCGTGTTTTCAGTTCTTTGCAAAAACGGTGTCAGTGTTCCCAAAAAAACGGATAACTTACCCCTATAATTTTTTAAATGTGGGTCTGTTTGGCGATATGTCAGTGTACGCAATTGTTTCTACTTTTTCCCTAGTAAATTTAAACCGAAACGGGGTCAAAGGGGGGCCAAAAATTAACCCTAAAATATTTAAATACTTTTATTGCGTCTGTCTCTGTTTCCCGCAAACAGCTCGTTTTTTCCCTATTGTTTTATACATATTTGATGTAAATTTCGCCGTGTCAGTGGTGGGAAGGCCTCCTTTTAAATCCATATACATTTAAATACTCTTATTGCAGCCGTGCGTCTGTTTGGCGATAGGCTCAGTGAGCTTTGTGTTATATATTTTTGTAGAAATTTTCCTTTGTCTGGTGCGAAGGGCCACCAAACCCATAAAACATTTAAAATATCTTTTTTGCATCCGTGCGTTGTTGGCGCAAAGAATCGTTGTCGTTTTTGTGTTATACTTTTGATAGAAAATTTATGCCTTTTGTCATGTGACAAAACCCCCCTTGTTCCATATAACTTTTTAATCCTTTTTTCATCAGGCGTCTCTTTGGCGCTATCGTGCTTTTGTCGATAGTTTGTTGAAAACTATCAACTGCAAATCCCTGGGCGTTGAAATCTGGGGGACGAAAAAAAACACTGTTGATTTTGTGTTACGGTTCTTCCCCCCAGACCGCATTTCACAGATTTTTTCATAAAAAACAATTCTGTTTCTAATCCAGTTGGCTTTTGGGAAAAATTTGGGGGATTTAAGAATAGCTGTGATTTCCGTCTTCAATAAGAGACTGTCAAAAACTTTCTATTTTCATTTTTTAATTTTGAACTGGGGAAATGGGTGGTAAGCGGCAAAGAGGGGGGTAGGGCATGGAGGTAGAGGTATGAGGAAGGTGTTTCCCTTCCAGTGCTGGCGAAAACACCATGCCAGGTAGTCGGTTGGGAGGCCGTCAGGCCCGTCATCCTGGGTCAGTCCCTGGAATCTCAGTAATGTGGGGGCAGATTTAGGGTCAGCTGTGGTCCAGGACAGGGATAGTCAATGTCCAGTTAAACTAAAATTGGTTCAAAGACTCCCCCTTTTTCCCGGCACTTTTTTATAGTGGGTCATGCAGGTTTGAGGGGCATAAGTGGTTAAAAGGGAAAGGTTAGTCAATGCCCCGTTCAAATAAAAAGATGGTTCAAATAAACGCCTTGGCCCCCTTTTTTAAATTTTTGGGGGCATGAGGTTTAAGGGTCATGCTGTGGTAAAAGGAAGGGATAGTGAATGTCTGTAGTTTTTTTGTGTGCCTTTTTTGCTAATTGGGCTTGCCTAAGATGAGACGTATCCCGTTTGCTGTTGTGGATGTTAATTAGCTTTTCCCACCCCGTTTGGGTGTAAGAATTAACTTTTTCCTCTTTATGATTTAATGGTCATCGGCGATAATTGTTATCACATCGACATGATAATTCGATATCGGCTATCGTCCAAACGTAGTTGACACAATCGCCGTCACTAATATCTGTAAATCTGGGGAAAAAAAATGGGGGTAAAGTGGTCAATTTTTTGGGGCATCAGGAAATTCAACATTAAAACGCACAATTTTAAAACAACAGGGCCCCCAATAGACAGAACCTTATAAAAATACTTTCCATTTTGACCAAGGTGAAGAAACGAAAAAAAAAAATTTTCCCTTACTAAAGGCTTGCTACTTAAAATTTTTTTTTTAAAACATTAGGATTCGCAATAATAAAATATTACTACCTTTCTGCTTCGGTTTTTTGCAGCAAGGACGCACCCTGCAGTGCCTGTTTTTTATTGGTAAATGGAACATGAATCAGTGGGTTTTGTGCCATTCCGACGTACTGTCAGAATCGCTGGCTTGCAAGTGGTGATTTTTTTAAGGGTCGTTCCACGGCTTATTTGGGACGATTGGAGCCATACTGCGCGCCGTATTTGCGCTCAGTACGGCTCCAAACCCCCCCCAGTCATTACGGGGAATCCACGTTCTCAAGGAACGGGGTTCCGTCTCTTTCCCCCCCCCCTCGAGAAAAACGCCGGGGGGAAAAGTGACATGCCCTTATTTACGGCGGTAGCGCCCGTTTTTGAGTGTTATGGGGCCCACGAGCTGCCGGCCCCCTGCCCCCCTTTACGGCAGCGCTTTATTGGGGGCGAAATCCCTCCCCCAAATTTGGTCGGCAATAACCGTGTGAAAATTGCCCAAAGGGTAAATCTCACAGCACAGGTTTTCTGGGGTTTTTGTGGATTCAGTATTTTTGAAACTGCCCAAAATCTGTGGTACTGTGCTGATAGCAGTAAAAAAAATCTGTGGTAGTCTACAATCAAGATTTTTTTACTGCCAGTTTTAAAATAGGCGGAATATGCAACATGTTGTATATTCCGCAGGATTTTCGAACATTCATTTGTACAGGCCGACAGCAAATCCAAAAACTGACCGCGGGTTCTGCGCAAAACCGCACCAAAGACCGTGGTCCTGCGTGGTCCAGTAATGTCAAAATGCTGTTGGATTTTGGATGGCATTTTGTTCTTTGCTGTCTAGATCTAGCCTAAAGGAGTTTGCCAAGAGTTTTAAAAAACCTCAATACCACATTAACTGTGCTAAAATGGAAAATGAACCCATACTTACCTTTCACCATCGCCACTGTCCCAAAGCTCCAGTGTCCCCCCTGTACGCCTATTCCTTCACTGATAATATCACATTCATGGATCACATGATGCTGCAGCCAATCACTGACCTCTGTAGGTACATGCAGGAGGAAGCATGTAACTGCTGAGGCCAGAGATTGGGTGCAGCATCATGTGATCCATGAACGTGATGTCATCATTGAGGGAATGGGGAGGGTAAGGGACACTGGAGCTCTTGCAGCGCTGGAATGGTGACGATGGCATAGGTAAGTATGGGTTAATTTTCTATTTTAGCACAGTGGATGGTGGTAGGGTAGTTTATAAAAGTCTTGGAAAAACCCCTTTAAGGAATGGCATATCACTGCAGAAGTTACTGACTAGGCTGCAGTGGTCGCTCACCATTCACAGCAGAAAGATATAAACAGATAGTGGAGGACTTGGTTGGCAGCATCAGTGCTGAAATGGTGGAGAGTTGGAAGGTAAGTATGTATTCTTTTATTTTATCATTGCAGCAGTAACTTAAAGGAGTTTTATCATTTGAACTGTTTGAGCTCTTCAGCTAATTCTCTGAGATTGAATTTGAAATCCAGGGGCGAGTTTCTTCTCTCAGCAGGCGTGTCTCTCCTCCCAGGAGGTGTGTCTCCGCTCACTGAAGAACTGTGACATCATCATTTTGCATGAAGCAGGGGATGCAGAAGGTTGTCTGGATATAACAGCTCTGTAGCCTCCTGCATGCTTCTTATGTCTGCAGCCTTCAGGCTCCACAAGCTCCTTGCTGTGCTATATGCAGTTATACACACAACCTGAACTGATGAGACATGTGAGGAGTGTACGCTGTCACCTCCCTCCTCCCCTTCTGTTACCAGACAGGAGACTGTATGACTGTGGTATATGCAGGGTTGGGACAAGGTATTCTGGTTCCCTAGGCAAATAAGGCATGTAGCTCCCCCATCCCTCTCTCCCAATGTAAAATTCAGCCCACTCCATATCTCTTTGCACTCCCTTCCTTCCTGAGATGAAGTGGAGCCCTAGGTGGTCGCCTACTTTAGCCTACCCGTCGTCCCAGCCCTGGGTATATGCAGTTATACACACAGATGAGACATGTGAGGAGTATACACTAACCCCTCCCTCCTCCCCTTCTGTTACCAGACAGGAGACTGGGTTATATGGAGCAATGCACACTGTCCTTCTACCCTTCTCTCCCCCTGTTAACAGGCAGGAGACTCTATAAGACTCTGTTATATGAGGGGATCTGTGAAAACACCCAGTAATGCCCAGATCATTCACCCCAGAGTGGGAGATGAGTTTTGAGCCAGCACCCCTTGGTTTCACTATCGATTTTAACAGTCGAGGGGGGGGAAAAACAAGAGTTGCAGGAGAATCCGCGAGGGGGATGGAGGGGGTTTCCTGTCTGGGGGTTTCCCAAAGGCTGAAAAAATTTTCAGCCAGCCAGTCACGGGCCCGGGGGGAGTGTCTGGGGGGGGGGGGGGATCCAGCCAGGGGGTGTCCCGACCGCAGAGCAAAACAAATTTCAGATTTACGAAAAAGTATATTGCAAAACCAAAGTGCGGGAAATGCAACCCCAATTACAAAAGTGTTTTTTTTTACTGCCCCAAAAATCGGAGACATGATCTTTGTAGTGATAAAACCCCTTTAATATTGATAAAAACATAATTGGATATCCTTTAAATAAAAATAAGGTATTTAAAACCCGGGAGTAACCATTTTTTTTTTTTCAAAAAATATTGCTTCAAAAACTGCTGTTCACCTGACGTGTTTTTTGTCATTTAAAAAACAATTTTAAAAACAAAAATAGGTCAGCAATCTTTTGAAAAATAAGTATATAGGTGTACCCCGGTGTGGCAGCCAAAAGCAATGCAAATACAAAACAATATCAGCAGAACTCTACAGTACTAAAATACAAACAAAGAGAATATAGGAATTTTGTGGAAAAGTATTTCTGCTACTTTGGAATATATGAAGACGTTGAGGTTCTTAGTAAAATTTTTTTGATAAAACTGTAAAACCCCATCTCCATCGAGGTGACCTAAATTCAGATGGAACCTACACTATATGTTCCCTCTTTGGTGTCGTTAGACCCACTTTTCGGGAAAGGGAAAAGATCCCAGCTTAACTGATCTAATTAAGAAACCTGTGCCAATGGGTGGAGTGTTGTGTTTGCATAAAAACAATATTGTGAGCTCTCTTGTGGACTTTAATGTTGTGGGGGTACCATCTACAGAACATTTAGTTATGTTAAATGAAGTTAATAAACGAAACAAAGAGGATACTAGTTTGGTTAGCAGCTCCAGGTTGGTAGAGGGCTGGAAGTGAGGCTTTGATTTACGGTACTTTTTAAAACCCCTTTAACGCCCTTGGCATATGGTAGCCCCAGGGCCCCCTAAGGGGCTTTGCAGAGGGACGCGCCGGCCCCCCCGACAGCTGCCGGGTTGGGAAATCCCCGCTAAACCCGGCAGTACAGCGCGGCGGGGGGCTCCGCCCGCCGGCACGTTTTCCCCATCGGGGCCCCGCGGCAAAGATGGCCGCGGGGTCTAAATTAACGCGCGGTGCCGCGCACCGATCGGTGCGGTGATCGGCAAAAGCTGCGCGTCGATCCCGGGGGGATTGTGGTGGGGAGCCTTGGAAAGGCTCCGATTACCGGGCCCGGGGTTTTGCCCCATTTCCCGCCGAACGGGAAGTGGGAAAACCCCCATTTTGTACACCCTAATGCTTCCCCTATGAAATGCATTGGGTTGTATTAAAATCGGACCTTTGTAGTCAAGTACCACAGGTGGCCTCAATGTTACAGTAAAAAAAAAAAAAAAAAAATTTTTTTAAAAACAAAAAAAAAATATTAAAGTTCAAATCACCCCCCCTTTCCCATTTTACAAATAAAAACATTAAAAAAATAAAAAAGTACACATTTTGGCGCCGGTCCGAAAAAAAGTCCCATCTATAAAAAAAATAAAACATTTATCCGTCGGAAACCGTAGAGAAAAAAATTCCAAAAGCCAAAATTGCGTTTTTGGTCATTTTTGTCACTCAAAAAAATGGAATAAAAATTTATCAAAAAAATCGCAGCATTCCAAAAAACTAGCGATAAAAAAATTTTACTTCAGCCCCGCAAAAAATGCCCCTCATGAGTCCCTAGGGTTGTACAAAAAGTTTTGGTTGCACAAAAAGGCGCGTGGCGCAAATTTCAAAAATAGAAAATGTTTGGAATTTTTTTACGGTACCCAAAACTAAGGAAAACCCAATGTTTGGGATTGCCGGATGCGTAAAAACTTAAGAAAAACAGATAACCAAAATTTATTTACCGAAGATTTTAACGCCGAAAGCAAAACCCCCCAAAAATGGCGAAAATACCTTTTTTTTACAATTTGTCCACTTGGAATTTTTTGCGGTTTCCCGTATATTTTAAATATAGTGAATAAAAGCATTGAAAGTACTTTGTCGCAAATAAAAGCCTATGTGTTATGTAGGTGGAAAAAAAAAAAAAGTTATGGGTTTAGAAGGCGAGGAGGGAAAAACGAACTTTTTCACCAAAAAAAAAAAAAAACCCGGGTCCTTACGGGGTTAATGGGTTTTTAGTGAGGGAAAAGGAAACCCCAAAAGCATTACATTGGATTTAGCAACAATTTTTAGCAAGATAATTATTGTCCTGTTTAGTTCAGATATTGAGATATTGGGGCAGATTTACTATTGCATCAGAATTCTTGCACAATTTTCACAAAA